>JAJOOS010080131.1:0-52256 GCA_029582725.1 Solanum chiquidenum | reverse complement strand
TGCGAGTTTTGGTTACAATCAGTTGCTTTCCTTGGGCATATTGTGACTAGTGAAGGAATTCGAGTAGATTCCCAAAAGATAGAAGCAGTGAAACAATGGCCTAGACCTACCTCTGCTACAGATATCAGAAGTTTCTTAGGTCTAGCAGTTTTCGCCGTTAGGGCCAACTAGCTCCATAGCTAAAGTCTTAACGGACGTCCATGAAAAACTTTGGCAAAAATGACGTCGGAATTCTGGATCACCAAAAAAGATGGTGAACTATAGCGCACGAAAATCGGCAAAGTGGGGGGTTTACTTGCTTTGGGGATTATTTGACCTTGTAAATGGGCCGTTTTGGCCGTCAGGTCCAACTGGATCCATAGCTAAGGTCTTATCGGACGTCCATTAAATTTTTTGGCAAAAATGACATTGGAATTCCTAATCACCAAAAAAATGGTGAACTATAGCCCACGAAAATCGGTAAAATTGGGATTTACCTACTCTGGGGATCATTTGATCTTGAAAATGGGTTGTTTTAGCCATCACAACCAACTTGCTCCATAGCTAAGGTCTTAACGGACGTCAAATAAAAAGTTCGGCAAAAATGACGTCGAAATTCTGGATCACCATAAAATATGGTGAACTATAGCAGACGAAAATCGACAAAATGGGGGTTTACCTGCTCTGGGGAGAGTTTGACCTTGAAAATTGGTTGTTTCGGCCGTCAGGGCCAACTGGCTCCATAACTAAGGTATTATTGGACGTCCATGAAAAATTTCAGTAAAAATGACATCGGAATTTAATTTCAACAAAAAAGATGGTGAACTATAGTACATGAAAATCGAAAAAATAAGGGGTTTACCTGCTCTGAGGCTTGTTTAACCTTTAAAATTGGCCATTTTGGCCGTTAGGGCCAACTGAATACATAGATAAGGTCTTAACGGATGTTTATGAAAAATTTTGGAAAAAATGACATCGAAATTCTGGATCACCAAAAAATCCATGCAAAATAGCACACGAAAACTCAGCAAAATGGGGGGGGGGTTTACCTTCTTTGGGGCTCGTATGAACTTGTAATTGGGCAGTTTTGTCCGTGAGGGACATCTGGATCCCTAGCAAGGTCGTTACAAATGCCCATCCAATTTTTTTACAAAAATGACGTCGGAATTCTAGATTAACCAATAAGATGGTGAACTATAGCACACGAAAATTGGCAAAATGTTGGGTTTACCTGCTCCGGGGTTAGTTGGACCTTGAAAATGGGTCATTTTGGCCGTCAAGGCCAACTTGCTCCATAGTTAAGGTCATAACAGACGTCCACTAAAACCTTTGGCGAAAATGAGGTCCGAAGTCTAGATCACCAAAAAAGATGGTGAATTATAGCACACAAAATCAACAAAATGGGGGGTTTACCTGCTCTGGGGAACATTTGACCTTGAAAATGGGTCGTATTGGCCGTCAGGGCCACCTAACTCCATAGCTAAGGTCTTAACGAACGTCCATGAAAAAATTTGGCAAAAATGACATTGGAATTCCGGATCATTAAAAAAGATGGTGCACTATTGGACATGAAAATCGATAAAATGGGGGATTTACCTGCTTTGAGGATCGTTTGTCCTTGAAAATGGGGAGTTCTGGCCATCAGGGCCAACTGGCTCCATAGCTAAGGTCTTAACGGACGTCCACGAAAAAAATTGGTAAAACTGACGTCGGAATTTTGGATCACCAAAAAAGAAGGTGAACTATAGCGCATGAAAATTGGTAAAATGGGGGATTTACTTTCTTTGGGTTTCGTTTGACCTTGTAAATGGTCCGTTTTGGCCATCAGGGCCAACTGGATCCATAACTAATGTCCTAACGGACGTCCGTATATTTTTTCCAAAAATGATGTCAGAATTCTAAATCACCAAAAAATATGGTGACTATAGCACACGAAAATCGGCTAAACGGGGGGTTTACCTGTTTTGGGGCTCATTTGGCATTGTAAATGGGTCGTTTTTGGACGTCAGGTCAAACTTGCTCCATAGCTAAGGTATTAACGGACGTCCATGAGAATTTTGGGCAAAAATGACGTCAGAATTCTGGATGACCAAAAAATCCATGGACTTATAGCACACGAAAATTGGTAAAATTAGAGTTTTACCTGCTCTCGGGATTATTTGACCTTATAAATGGGCCGTTTTGGCCATCAGGGCCAATTGGCTCCAAAGCTAAGTCTTAACGGACATCCATAAATTTTTTTGGCAAAAATGATGTCGTAATTCTGGATCATTAAAAAAGATGGTGAACTATAGCACACAAAAATCCGCAAAATGGGTAGTTTACCATCTCCGGGGCTTGTTTGACCTTGAATATGGGACGTTTTACCCGTCAGGGCCAACTGGCACCATAGGTTTACCCGTCGGGATCAACTGGCTCTATTTCTAATGTTATAACGAACGTCCATGAAAAATGTTGGCAAAAAAATACTGGAATTCCGAATCACTAAAAAATCCATTGACTATAGCATACGAAAATAGGCAAAATTAGGGTTTACCTGCTCTAGGGCTCGTTTGAACTTGAAAATGGGTCGGTTTTACCGTCGATACTACATGGCTCCATAGCTAAGGTCTTAATGAACGTCCATAAAATGTTTTGGTAAAAATGACATCGGACCTCCATATCACCAAAAAAGATGGTGAACTATAACACACGAAAATTGGCAAACTGGGGGGTTTTACCTGTTTTGAGGACTAATTTGACCTTGTAAATGGATTGTTTTGGCTATCAGGGCCAACTGGACCCATAGCTACGGTCTTAACGGACGTCCATGAAATATTTTGGTAAAAATTAATCGGAATTACGGATCACCAAAAAAGATGGTGAACTATATCACACGAAAATTGGTAAAATGTGGTGTTTACCTACTCCGGGGTTCATTTGACCTTGAAAATGGGTTGGTTTGTCCGTCAGAGCCAACTAGATCCATAACTAAGGTCTTAAAAGACGTCCATGAAATTTTTTCACAAAAATGACGTTGGAATTTCGGATCACTAAAAAAGATGGTGAATTATAGCTCACGAAAATCGACAAAATAAGGGGATTACCTGCTCTGGGGATCGTTTGACCTTGAAAATGGGCCGTTTTGGCCATCCAGGCCAAATATCTTCATAGTTAAGGTCTTAACGGACGTCCATGAATTTTTTTTCGCAAAGATGACGTTGGAATTCTGGATCACCAATAAAGATGGTAAATTATAGCACACGAAAATTGACAAAATGGGGGGTTTACCTGCTACTAGTCGTTTGACCTTGAAAATAGGCCATTTTGTCCGTCAGGGCTAACTACCCTCATAGCTACGATCTTAACAAACGTCCATGAAAAATTTCAGGAAAAATGACGTCGGAATTACAGATCACCAAAAAAGGTGGTGAACTATAGCACACGAAAATTGACAAAATGGGAGGTTTACCTGCTCGGGGATCATTTGACCTTGAAAATGGGCCGTTCTCGCCGTTAGGGCCAACTAGCTCCATAGCTAAAGTCTTAACGGACGTCCATGAAAAACTTTGGAAAAAATGACGTAGGAATTCTGGATCACCAAAAAATATGGTGAACTATAGCGCACAAAAATCGGCAAAGTAGGGGGTTTACTTTCTTTGGGGCTCGTTTGACCTTTTAAATGGGCCGTTTTGGCCGTCAGGTCCAACTGGATCCATAGCTAAGGTCTTATCGGACGTCCATTAAAATTTTTCGCAAAAATGACATTGGAATTCCTAATCACCAAAAAAAATGGTGAACTATAGCACACGAATATCGGTAAAATAGGGGTTTACCTGCTCTGGGGATCGTTTGACGTTGAAAATGGGTTATTTTAGCCGTCAGGGCCAACTCGCTCCATAGCTAAGGTCTTAACGGACGTCTAATAAAAAGTTCGGCAAAAATGACGTCGAAATTTTGGATCACCATAAAAGATGGTGAACTATAGTAGACGAAAATCAGCAAAATGGGGGTTTACCTACTCCGGGGAAAGTTTGACCTTGAAAATGGGTTGTTTCGGCCGTCAGGGCCAACTGGCTCCATAACTAAGGTATTATTGGACGTCCATGAAAAATTTCAGCAAAAATGATGTCGGAATTCAAGATCATCAAAAAAGATGGTAGTACATGAAAATAAAAAAAATAGGGGGTTTACCTGCTCCGAGGCTTGTTTACCCTTTAAAATGATCCATTTTAGCCGTCAGGGCCAACTGAATCCACAGATAAGGTCTTAACAGATGTCCATGAAAAATTTTGGAAAAAATAACGTCGAATTCTAGATCACCATAATATCCATGCACTATAGCACACAAAGAATCAGTAAAATGGGGGGAGGGTGGAGGGTTTACTTGCTTTGGGTCTCGTTTGAACTTGTAATTGGGCAGTTTTGTCCGTGAGGGCCATCTAGATCCAATGATAAGGTCTTTACAAACGTTCATGCAAATGTTTTGCAAAAATGACGTCGGAATTCTAGATCAACAAATAAGATGGCGAACTATAGCACACGAAAATTGGCAAAATGTTGGGTTTACCTGCTCCGGGGTTAGTTGGACCTTGAAATGGGTCATTTTGGCCGTCAGGGCCAACTTGCTTCATAGTTAAGGTCATAACAGACGTCCACAAAATCTTTTGGCAAAAATGAGGTCCGAAGTCTGGATCACCAAAAAAGATGGTGAATTATAGCACACAAAAATCAACAAAATGGGGGGTTTACCTGCTCCGGAGAATGTTTGACCTTGAAAATGGGCCGTATTGGCCGTCAGGGCCACCTGACTCCATACCTAAGGTCTTAACGAACGTCTATGAAAAAAATTGGCAAAAATTACATTGGAATTCCGGATCATTAAAAAAGATGGTGCACTATTGGACATGAAAATCGATAAAATGTGGGATTTACTTGCTTCGAGGCTCGTTTGTCCTTGAAAATTGGAAGTTTTGGCTGTCAGGGCCGACTGGATGAATAGCTAAGGTCTTACCGGACATCCATAAAATATTTCGGGAAAAATGACTTCAGAATTCCGGATCCCCAAAAAATATGGTGAACTATAGCACACGAAAATTGATAAAATGGGAGATTTCCTTGCTTCGGGCATCATTTTACCTTGAAAAAGGGCCGTTTTGTCCGTCAGGGCCAACTGGCTCCATAGCTAAGGTCTTAACGGACGTCCACGAAAAAAATTGGTAAAAATGACGTTGGAATTTTGGATCACCAAAAAAAAGGTGAACTATAGCGCATGAAAATTGGTAAAATAGGGGATTTACTTTCTTTGGGTTTCGTTTGACCTTGTAAATGGTCCATTTTGGCCGTCAGGGCCAACTGGATCCATAACTAATGTCCTAACGGGCGTCCGTGAATTTTTTTGCCAAAAATAATGTCGGAATTCTAAATCACTAAAAAATATGGTGAACTATAGCACACGAAAATCGGCTAAACGGGGGGTTTACCTGCTCCGAGTCGTTTGACCTTGAAAATAGGTCATTTTGGCCGTCAAGGACAACTGCCCTCATAGCTAAGGTCTTAACATACGTCCATGAAAAATTTCAGGAAAAATGACGTCGGAATTCCAGATCACCAAAAAAGGTTGTGAACTATAGCACACGAAAATCAGCAAAATGGGAGGTTTACCTGCTTCGGGGATCGTTTAACCTCGAAAATGGGCCGTTTTTGCCGTTAGGGCCAACTAGCTCCATAGCTAAAGTCTTAACGGACGTCCATGAAAAACGTTGGCAAAAATGACGTCGGAATTCTGGATCACCAAAAAAGATGGTGAACTATAGCGCACGAAAATCGGCAAAGTGGGGGGTTTACTTGCTTTGGGGATTATTTGACCTTGTAAATGGGCCGTTTTGGCCGTCAGGTCCAACTGGATCCATAGCTAAGGTCTTATCGGACGTCCATTATATTTTTTGGCAAAAATGACATTGGAATTGCTAATCACCAAAAAAATGGTGAACTATAGCCCACGAAAATCGGTAAAATTGGGATTTACCTGCTCTGGGGATCATTTGATCTTGAAAATGGGTTGTTTTAGCCATCACAGCCAACTTGCTCCATAGCTAAGGTCTTAACGGACGTCAAATAAAAAGTTCGGCAAAAATGACGTCGAAATTCTGGATCACCATAAAATATGGTGAACTATAGCAGACGAAAATCGACAAAATGGGGGCTTACCTACTTCGGGGAAAGTTTGACCTTGAAAATTGGTTGTTTCTGCCGTCAGGGCCAACTGGCTCTATAACTAAGGTATTATTGGACGTCCATGAAAAATTTCAGCAAAACTGACATCGTAATTTAAGATCAACAAAAAAGATGGTGAACTATAGTACATGAAAATCGAAAAAATAGGGGGTTTACCTGCTCTGAGGCTTGTTTAACCTTTAAAATTGGCCATTCTGGCCGTCAGGGCCAACCAAATACACAGATAAGGTCTTAACGGATGTTCATGAAAGAATTTGGAAAAAATGATGTCGAAATTTTGGATCACAAAAAAATCCATGCAAAATAGCACACGAAAAATCAGCAAAATGGGGGGGGGGGGGGTTTACCTTCTTTGGGGCTCGTTTGAACTTGTAATTGGGAAGTTTTGTCCGTGAGGGACATCTGGATCCCTAGCTAAGGTCGTTACAAACGTCCATGCAATTTTTTTACAAAAATGACGTCGGAATTGTAGATCAACCAATAAGATGGTGAACTATAGCACACGAAAATTAGCAAAATGTTGGGTTTACCTGCTCCTGGGTTAGTTGGACCTTGAGAATGGATCATTTTGGCCGTCAGGGCCAACTTGCTCCATAGTTAAGGCCATAACAGACGTCCACTAAAACTTTTGGCGAAAATAAGGTCTGAAGTCTGGATCACCAAAAAATACGGTGAATTACAGCACACAAAAATCAACAAAATGGGGGGTTTACCTGCTCCGGGGAACGTTTGACCTTGAAAATGGGTCGCATTGGCCGTCAGGGCCACCTAACTCCATAGCTAAGGTCTTAACGAACGTCCATGAAAACATTTTGCAAAAATGATATCGGAATTCTGGATCATTAAAAAAGATGGTGCACTATTGGACATGAAAATCGATAAAATAGGGGATTTACCTGCTTCGAGGCTCGCTTGTCCTTGAAAATGGGGAGTTCTGGCCGTCAGGGCCAACTGGCTGAATAGCTAAGGTCTTAACGGACATCCATAAAATATTTTGAGAAAAATGACTTCGGAATTCCGGATTCCCAAAAAGTATGGTGAACTATAGCATACGAAAATCGATAAAATGGGAAACTTACCTGCTTCGGGGATCATTTGACCTTGAAAATGGGTCGTTTTCGCCGTCATGGCCAACTAGCTCCATAGCTAAGGTTTTAACGGACGTCCACGAAAAAAATTGGTAAAAATGACGTTGGAATTTTGGATCACCAAAACAAAAGATGAACTATAGCACACAAAAATTGGTAAAATGGGGGATTTACTTTCTTTAGGTTTCGTTTGACCTTGTAAATGGCCCGTTTTGTCCATCAGGGCCAACTGGATCTATAACTAATGTCCTAACGGACGTCCGTGAATTTTTTTGCCAAAACTGATGTCGAATTCTGAATCACCAAAAAATATGGTGAACTATAGAACACGAAAATCGGCTAAACGGGGGGTTTACCTGCTTTGGGGCTCATTTGGCATCGTAAATAGGCCGTTTTTGGTTGTCAGGTCAAACTGGCTCCATAGCTAAGGTATTAACGGACGTCCATGAAAATTTTGGGCAAAACTAACGTCGGAATTTTGGATGACCAAAAATCCATGGACATATATAGCACATGAAAATCGGTAAAATTAGAGTTTTGCCTGCTCTCGGGCTTGTTTGACCTTATAAATGGGCCGTTTTGGCCATCAGGGCCAACTGGCTCCATAGCTAAGTCTTAACGTACGTCCATAAATATTTTTGGCAAAAATAAGGTCGTAATTCTGGATCACCAAAAAATATGGTAAACTATAGCACACAAAAATCCGCAAAATGGGTAGTTTACCATCTCCTAGGTTTGTTTGACCTTGAATATGGGATGTTTTACCCGTTAGGGACAACTGGCACCATAGGTTTTCCCGTCGGGATCAATTGGCTCTATTTCTAAGGTTTTAACGGATGTCCATGAAAAATGTTGGCAAAAAAAAATTTGGACTTCCGAATCACTAAAAATTCCATTGACTATAGCATACGAAAATAGGCAAAATGGGGGTTTACCTGCTCTAGGGCTTGTTTGAACTTGAAAATGGGACGGTTTTCCCGTCGATACAAACTGGCTCCATAGCTAAGGTCTTAACGAACGTCCATAAAAAATTTTGGCAAAAATGTCATCGGACCTCTGGATCACCAAAAAAAATTATGAACTATAACACACGAAAATTGGCGAAATGGGGGGTTTACATGTTTGGGGACTAAATTGACCTTGTAAATGGGCTGTTTTGGCCATCAGGGCCAACTGTATCCATAGCTACGGTCTTAACGGACGTCCATGAAATATTTTGGTAAAAATTACGTCAGAATTTCGGATCACCAAAAAAGATGGTGAACTATATCACACGAAAATTGGTAAAATGTGGTGTTTACCTATTCCGGGGTTCATCTGACCTTGAAAATGGGTCGTTTTGTCCGTCAGAGCCAACTGGATCCATAACTAAGGTCTTAAAAGACGTCCATGAATTTTTTTCACAAAAATGACGTTGGAATTCCAGATCACTAAAAAAGATGGTGAATTATGCGCACGAAAATCGGCAAAATAAGGGGATTACCTGCTCTGGGGATCGTTTGACCTTGAAAATGGGCCGTTTTGGCCATCAACGCCAACTATGTTCATAGCTAAGGTCTTAACAGACGTCCATGAAAAATTTCAGCAAAAATGACGTCGGAATTCCAGATCACCAAAAAAGGTGGTGAACTATAGCACACGAAAATCGGCAAAATGGGAAGTTTACCTGCTTTGGGGATCGTTTGACCTTAAAAATGGGTCGTTTACGCCGTTAGGGCCGGTCGTTTTCGCTGTTAGGGCCAACTAGCTCCATAGCTAAACTCTTAACAGACGTTCATGAAAAACTTTGGCAAAAATGACGTCGAAATTCTAGATCACCAAAAAAGATGGTGAACTATGCACACGAAAATCGGCAAAGAGGGGGGTTTACTTGCTTTGGGGATTATTTGACCTTGTAAATGGGCCGTTTTGGCCGTCAGGTCCAATTTGATCCATACCTAAGGTCTTATCGGACGTCCATTAAATTTTTTGGCAAAAATGACATTGGAATTGCTAATCACCAAAAAAAGGGTGAACTATAGCACACGAAAATCGGTAAAATTGGGGTTTACATGCTCTGGGGATCATTTGATCTTGAAAATGGGTTGTTTTAGCCATCACAGCCAACTTGCTCCATAGCTAAGGTCTTAACGGACGTCAAATAAAAAGTTCGGCAAAAATGACGTCGAAATTCTGGATCACCATAAAATATGGTGAACTATAGTAGACGAAAATTGACAAAATGGGGGCTTACCTGCTCCGGGGAAAGTTTGACCTTGAAAATTGGTTGTTTCGACCGTCAGGGCCAACTGGCTCCATAACTAAGGTATTATTGGACGTCCATGAAAAATTTCAGCAAAAATGACGTCAGAATTTAAGATCAACAAAAAAGATGGTGAACTATAGTACATGAAAATTGAAAAAATAGGGGGTTTACTTGCTCCGAGGCTTGTTTAACCTTTAAAATGGGCCATTTTGGCCGTCAGGGCCAACTGAATACACAGATAAGGTCTTAACGGATGTTCCTGAATTTTTTTTGGAAAAAGTGACGTCGAAATTCTGGATCACCAAAAAATCCATGCAAAATAGCACACGAAAAATTAGCAAAATTGGGGGGGGAGGGGGGGTTTACCTTCTTTGTGGTTCGTTTGAACTTGTAATTGGGCAGTTTTGTCCGTGAGGGACATCTGGATCCCTAGCTAAGGTCTTTACAAACGTCCATGCAATTTATTCACAAAAATGACGTCGAAATTCTAGATCAACCAATAAGATGGTGAATCATAGCACACGAAAATTGGCAATATGTTGGGTTTACCTGCTCCGGGGTTAGTTGGACCTTGAAAATGGGTCATTTTGGCCATCAGGGCCAACTTGCTCCATAGTTAAGGTCATAACATACGTCCACTAAAACCTTTGGCGAAAATAAGGTCCGAAATCTGGATCACCAAAAAAGATGGTGAATTATAGCACACAAAATCAACAAAATGGGGGGTTTACCTGCTCCGGGGAACGTTTGACCTTGAAAATGGGTCGTATTGGCCGTCAGGGCCACCTAACTCCATAGCTAAGTTCTTAACGAATGTCCTTGAAAAAATTTGGCAAAAATGACATTGGAATTCCGGATCATTAAAAAAGATGGTGCACTATTGCACACAAAAATCGATAAAATGGGGGATTTACCTGCTTCGAGGCTCGTTTGTCCTTGAAAATGGGGAGTTCTGGCCGTCAGGGCCAACTGGCTGAATAGCTAAGGTCTTAACGGACATCCATAAAATATTTCGAGAAAAATGACTTCGGAATTCCGGATTCCCAAAAAGTATGGTGAACTATAGCATACGAAAATCGATAAAATGGGAGACTTACCTGCTTCGGGCATCATTTGACCTTGAAAATGGGTCGTTTTGGCCGTCAGGGCCAACTGGCTCCATAACTAAGGTCTTAACGGACGTCCATGAAAAAAATTGGTAAAAATGACATTGGAATTTTGGATCACCAAAAAAGAAGGTGAACTATAGCGCATGAAAATTGGTAAAATGGGGGATTTACTTTCTTTGGGTTTCGTTTGACCTTGTAAATGGTCCGTTTTGGCCGTCAGGGCCAACTGGATCCATAAGTAATGTCCTAACGGACGTCCGTGAATTTGTTTTCCAAAAATGATGTCGAAATTTTGAATCACCAAAAAATATGGTGAACTATAGCACACGAAAATAGGCTAAACGGGGGGTTTACCTGTTTTGGGGCTTATTTGGCATTGTAAATGGGCCGTTTTTGGCCGTCATGTTAAACTGGCTCCATAGCTAAGGTATTAACGGAGGTCCATGAGAATTTTGGGCAAAAATGACGTCGGAATTCTGGATGACCAAAAAATCCATGGACTTGTAGCACACGAAAATCGGTAAAATTAGAGATTTACCTGCTCTCGAGCTCGTTTGACCTTATAAATGGGCCGTTTTGGCCATCAGGGCCAACTGGTTCCACCGCTAAGTTTTAACAGACGTCCATAAATTTTTTTGGTAAAAATGAAGTCGTAATTCTTGATCACCAAAAAAGATGGTGAACTATAGCACACAAAAATACGCAAAATGGGTTGTTTATCATCTACGGGGCTTGTTTGACCTTGAATATGGGACGTTTTACCCCGTCAGGACCAACTGGCACCATAGGTTTACCCGTCGGGATCAATTGGCTCTATTTCTAATGTTATAATGAACGTCCATGAAAAATGTTGGCAAAAAAATACTGGAATTCCGAATCACTAAAAAATTCATTGACTATAGCATACGAAAATAGGCAAAATTGGGGTTTACCTGCTCTAGGGCTCGTTTGAACTTGAAAATGGGCCGGTTTTCCCTTTGATACAACCTGGCTCCATAGCTAAGGTCTTAACGAACGTACATAAAATGTTTTGGTAAAAATGACATCGGACCTCTATATCACCAAAAAAGATGGTGAACTATAACACACGAAAATTGGCAAACTGGGGGGTTTACCTGTTTTGGGGTCTAATTTGACCTTGTAAATGGATTGTTTTGGCTATCAGGGCCAACTGGATCCATAAGTAATGTCCTAACGGACGTCCGTGAATTTGTTTTCCAAAAATGATGTCGAAATTTTGAATCACCAAAAAATATGGTGAACTATAGCACACGAAAATCGGCTAAACGGGGGGTTTACCTGTTTTGGGGCTTATTTGGCATTGTAAATGGGCCGTTTTTGGCCGTCAGGTTAAACTGGCTCCATAGCTAAGGTATTAACGGACGTCCATGAGAATTTTGGGCAAAAATGACGTCGGAATTCTGGATGACCAAAAAATCCATGGACTTGTAGCACACGAAAATCGGTAAAATTAGAGTTTTACCTGCTCTCAGGCTCGTTTGACCTTATAAATGGGCCGTTTTGGCCATCAGGGCCAACTGGTTCCACCGCTAAGTTTTAACGGACGTCCATAAATTTTTTTGGTATAAATGAAGTCGTAATTCTTGATCACCAAAAAAGATGGTGAACTATAGCACACAAAAATCCGCAAAATGGGTTGTTTATCATCTCCGGGGCTTGTTTGACCTTGAATATGGGACGTTGTACCCGTCAGGACCAACTGGCTCCATAGGTTTACCCGTCGGGATCAACTGGCTCTATTTCTAATGTTATAACGAACGTCCATGAAAAATGTTGGCAAAACAATATTGGAATTCCGAATCACTAAAAAATTCATTGACTATAGCATACGAAAATAGGCAAAATTGGGGTTTACCTGCTCTAGGGCTCGTTTGAACTTGAAAATGGGTCGGTTTTCCCTTTGATACAACCTGGCTCCATAGCTAAGGTCTTAACGAACGTACATAAAATGTTTTGGTAAAAATGACATCGGACCTCCATATCACCAAAAAAGATGGTGAACTATAACACACAAAAATTGGCAAACTGAAGGGTTTACCTATTTTGGGGACTAATTTGACCTTGTAAATGGATTGTTTTGGCTATCAGGGCCAACTGGATCTATCGCTACGGTCTTAACGGACGTCTATGAAATATTTTGGTAAAAATTACGTCGGAATTTCGGATAACCAAAAATGATGGTGAACTATATCACACGAAAATTGGTAAAATGTGGTGTTTACCTACTCCGGGGTTCATTTGACCTTGAAAATGGACCGTTTTGTCCGTTAGAGCCAAGTGGATCCATAACTAAGGACTTAAAAGACGTCCATGAAATTTTTTCACAAAACTGATGTTGGAATTCTGGATCACTAAAAAAGATGGTGAATTATAGCACACTAAAATTGTAAAAATAAGGGGATTACCTGCTTTGGGGATCGTTTGACGTTGAAAATGGGCCGTTTTGGCCAATAAGGCCAACTATCTTCATAGTTAAGGCCTTATCGAACGTCCATGAAAGTTTTTGGCAAAGATGACGTTGGAATTCTGGATCACCAATAAATATTGTAAATTATAGCACACGTAAATTGACAAAATGGGGGGTTTACCAGCTCCGAGAAGTTTGACCTTGAAAATAGGTCATTTTTGCCGTCAAGGCCAACTGCCCTTGTAGCTAAGGTCTTAGCATACGTCCATGAAAAATTTCATAAAAAATGACGTCGGAATTCCAGATCACCAAAAAAGGTGATGAACTATAGCACACGAAAATCGGCAAAATAAGAGGTTTACCTGCTTCGGGGATCATTTGACCTTGAAAATGGGCCGTTCTCGCCGTTAGGGCCAACTAGCTCCATAGCTAAAGTCTTAACGGACGTCCATGAAAAACTTTGGCAAAAATGACGTCGGAATTCTGGATCACCAAAAAAGATGGTGAACTATAGCGCACGAAAATCGGCAAAGAGGGGGGTTTATATGCTTTGGGGATTATTTGACCTTGTAAATAGGCCGTTTTGGCCGTCAAGTCCAACTGGATCCATAGCTAAGGTCTTATCGGACGTCCATTAAATTTTTTGGCAAAAGTGACATTGGAATTGCTAATCACCAAAAAAAAGGTGAACTATAGCACACGAAAATTGGTAAAATTGGGGTTTACATGCTCTGGGGATCATTTGATCTTGAAAATGGGTTGTTTTAGCCATCAGAGCCAACTTGCTCCGTAGCTAAGGTCTTAACGGACGTCAAATAAAAAGTTCGGCAAAAATGACGTCGAAATTCTGGATCACCATAAAATATGGTGAACTATAGCAGACGAAAATCGACAAAATGGGGCTTACCTACTCCGGGGAAAGTTTGACCTTGAAAATTGGTTGTTTCGGCCGTCAGGGCCAACTGGCTCCATTACTAAGGTATTATTGGACGTCCATGAAAAATTTCAGCAAAAATGACATCGTAATTTAAGATCAACAAAAAAGATGGTGAACTATACTACATGAAAATTGAAAAATTAGGGGGTTTACCTGCTCTGAGGCTTGTTTAACATTTAAAATGGGTCATTTTGGCCGTCAGGGCCAACTGAATACACAGATAAGGTCTTAACGGATGTTCATGAAAAATTTTGGAAAAAATGACGTTGAAATTCTGGATCACCAAAAAATCCATGCAAAATAGCACACGAAAAATCAACAAAATGGGGTGAGGGGGATTTACCTTCTTTGGGGGTAGTTTGAACTTGTAATTGGGCAGTCTTGTCCGTGAGGGACATCTGGATCCCTAGCTAAGGTCTTTACAAACGTACATGCAATTTTTTTTACAAAAATGACGTCGGAATTCTAGATCAACCAATAAGATGGTGAATCATAGCACACGAAAATTGGCAGTATGTTGGGTTTACCTGCTCCGGGGTTAGTTGGACCTTGAAAATGGGTCATTTTGGCCGTCAGGGCCAACTTGCTCCATAGTTAAGGTCATAACATACGTCCACTAAAACCTTTGGCGAAAATGAGGTCCGAAGTCTGGATCACCAAAAAAAATGGTGAATTATAGCACACAAAATCAACAAAATGGGGGGTTTACCTGCTCCGGGGAACGTTTGACCTTGAAAATGGGTCGTATAGTCCGTCAGGGACACCTAACTCCATAGCAAAGTTCTTAACGAACGTCCTTGAAAAAATTTGGCAAAAATGACATTGGAATTCCAGATCATTAAAAAAGATGGTGCACTATTGGACATGAAAATTGATAAAATGGGGGATTTACCTGCTTCGAGGCTCGTTTGTCCTTGAAAATGGGGAGTTCTGGCCGTCAGGGCCAACTGGCTGAATAGCTAAGGTCTTAACAGACATCCATAAAATATTTCGAGAAAAATAACTTCGGAATTCTGGATTCCCAAAAAGTATGATGAACTATAGCATACGAAAATCGATAAAATGGGAGACTTACCTGCTTTGGGGATCATTTGACCTTGAAAATGGGTCGTTTTGGCCGTCAGGGCCAACTGGCTCCATAGCTAAGGTCTTAACGGACGTCCACGAAAAAAATTGGTAAAAATGACGTTGGAATTTTGGATCACCAAAAAAGAAGGTGAACTATAGCGCATGAAAATTGGTAAAATGGGGGATTTACTTTCTTTGGGTTTCGTTTGACGTTGTAAATGGTCCGTTTTGACCGTCAGGGCCAACTGGATCCATCAGTAATGTCCTAACGGACGTTCGTGAATTTTTTTTCCAAAAATGATGTCAAAATTTTGAATCACCAAAAAATATGGTGAACTATAGCACACGAAAATCGGCTAAACGGGGGGTTTACCTGCTTTGGGGCTTATTTGGCATTGTACATGGGCCGTTTTTGGCGGTCAGGTTAAACTGGCTCCATAGCTAAGGTATTAACGGACGTCCATGAGAATTTTGGGCAAAAATGACTTCGGAATTCTGGATGACCAAAATATCCATGGACTAATAGCACACGAAAATCGGTAAAATTAGAGTTTTACCTGATCTCGGGCTCGTTTGACCTTATAAATGGGTCGTTTTGGCCATCAGGGCCAACTGGCTCCATAGCTAAGTCTTAACGGACGTCCATAAATTTTTTTGGCAAAAATGATGTCGTAATTCTGGATCATTAAAAAAGATGGTGAACTATAGCACACAAAAATCAGCAAAATGGGTAGTTTACCATCTCCGGGGCTTGTTTGACCTTGAATATGGGACGTTTTACCCGTCAGGGCCAACTGGCACCATAGGTTTACCCGTCGGGATCAACTGTCTCTATTTCTAATGTTATAACGAACGTCCATGAAAAATGTTGGCAAAAAAATACTGGAATTCCGAATCACTAAAAATTCCATTGACTATAGCATATGAAAATAGGCAAAATTGGGGTTTACCTACTCTAGGGCTCGTTTGAACTTGAAAATGGGCCGGTTTTACCGTCGATACTACCTGGCTCCATAGCTAAGGTCTTAACGAACGTACATAAAATGTTTTGGTAAAAATGACATCGGACCTCCATATCACCAAAAAAGATAGTGAAGTATAACACACGAAAATTGGCTAACTGGATCCATCGCTACGGTCTTAACGGACGTCCATGAAATATTTTGGTAAAAATTACGTCGGAATTCCGGATAACCAAAAATGATGCTGAACTATATCACACGAAAATTGGTAAAATGTGGTGTTTACCTACTCCGGGGTTCATTTGACCTTACAAATGGGTCGTTTTGTCTGTCAGAGCCAACTGGATCCATAACTAAGGTGTTAAAAGACATCCATGAAATGTTTTCACAAAAATGACATTGGAATTCTGGATCACTCAAAAATATGGTGAATTATAGCATACAAAAATCGGCAAAATAAGGGGATTACCTGCTATAGGGATCGTTTGACCTTGAAAATGGGCCGTTTTGGCCATCAAGGCCAACTATCTTCATAGTTAAGGTCTTAATGGACGTCCATGAATTTTTTTCGCAAAGATGACGTTGGAATTCTGGCTCACCAATAAAGATGGTAAATTATAGCACACAAAAATTGTCAAAATGGGGGGTTTACCTGCTCCGAGTCGTTTGACCTTGAAAATTGGCCATTTTGGCCGTCAAGGCCAACTGCCCTCATAGCTAAGGTCTTAACATACGTCCATGAAAAATTTCAGGAAAAATGACGTCGGAATTCCAGATCACCAAAAAAGGTGGTAAACTATAGCACACAAAAATCGGCAAAATGGGAGGTTTACCTGCTTTGGGGATCGTTTAACCTCGAAAATGGCCCTTTTTCGCCATTAGGGCCAACTAGCTCCATAGCTAAAGTCTTAACGGACGTCCATGAAAAACTTTGGCAAAAATGACGTCAGAATTCTGGATCACCAAAAAAGATGGTGAACTATAGCGCACGAAAATCGGCAAAGTGGGGTGTTTACTTGCCTTGGGGCTCGTTTGACCTTGTAAATGGGTCGTTTTGGCCATCAGGTCCAACTGGATCCATAGCTAAGGTATTATCGGACGTCCATTAAATTTTTTTGGCAAAAATGACATTGGAATTCCTAATCACCAAAAAAAATGGTGAACTATAGCACACAAAAATCGGTAAAATAGGGGTTTACCTGCTCTGGGGATCGTTTGACCTTGATAATGGGTTGTTTTATCCGTCAGAGCCAACTTGCTCCGTAGTTAAGGTCTTAACGGACGTCAAATAAAAAGTTCAGCAAAAATGACGTCGAAATTCTGGAACATAAAATATGGTGAACTATAGCAAACGAAAATCGGCAAAATGGGGGTTTACCTGCTCAAGGGAAAGTTTGGCCTTGAAAATTGGTTGTTTCGGCCGTCATGACCAACTGGCTCCATAACTAAGGTATTATTGGACGTCCATGAAAAATTTCAGCAAAAATGACGTCGGAATTCAAGATCATCAAAAAAGATGGTAGTACATGAAAATAAAAAATATAGGGGGTTTACCTGCTCCGATGCTTGTTTAACGTTTAAAATGGGCCATTTTAGCCGTCAGGGCCAACTGAATCCACAGATAAGGTCTTAACAGATGTCCATGAAAATTTTTGGAAAAAATGACGTCGAAATTCTAGATCACCATAAAATCCATGCACTATAGTACACGAAAAATCAGTAAAATGGAGGGGGGGTTTACCTGCTTTGGGTCTCGTTTGAACTTGTAATTGGGAAGTTTTGTCCGTGAGGGCCATCTGGATCCAATGCTAAGGTCTTTACAAATGTTCATGCAAATGTTTTGCAAAAATGACTTCGGAATTCTAGATCAACAAATAAGATGGCGAACTATAGTACACGAAAATTGGCAAAATGTTGAGTTTACCTGCTCCGGGGTTAGTTGGACCTTGAAAATGGGTCATTTTGGCCATCAGGGCCAACTTGCTCCATAGTTAAGGTCATAACAGACGTCCACAAATTTTTTTGGCAAAAATGAGGTCCGAAGTCTAGATCACCAAAAAAGATGGTGAATTATAGAACACAAAAATCAACAAAATGGGGGGTTTACCTGCGACGGAGAATGTTTGACCTTGAAAATAAGCCGTATTGGCCGTCAGGTCAACCTGACTCCATACCTAATGTCTGAACGAACGTCCATGAAAAAATTTGGCAAAAATTACATTGGAATTCTGGATCATTAAAAAAGATGGTGCACTATTGGACATGAAATCGATAAAATGTGGGATTTACCTGCTTCGAGGCTCGTTTGTCCTTGAAAATGGGGAGTTTTGGCTGTCAGGGCCGACTGGATGAATAGCTAACGTCTTACCGGAACACCATAAAATATTTTGGGAAAATGACTTCAGAATTCCGGATCCCCAAAAAATATGGTGAACTATAGCACACAAAAATTGATAAAATAGGAGATTTCCTTGCTTCGGGGATCATTTGACCTTGAAAATGGGCCGTTTTGGCCGTCAGGGCCAACTGGCTCCATCGCTAAGGTCTTAACGGACATCCACGAAAAAAATTGGTAAAAATGACGTCGGAATTTTGCATCACCAAAAAAGAAACTGAACTATAGCACACAAAAATTGGTAAAATGAGGGATTTACTTTCTTTGGGGATCGTTTGACCTTGTAAATGGTCTGTTTTGGCCGTCATGGCCAACTAAATCCATAAGTAATGTCCTAACGGACGTCCGTGAATTTGTTTGCCAAAAATGATGTCAGAATTCTGAATCACCAAAAAATATGGTGAACTATAGCACACGAAAATCGGCTAAAAGGGGGGTTTACCTGCTTTGGGGCTCATTTGGTATTGTAAATGGGCCGTTTTTGGCCGTCAGGTCAAACTGGCTCCATAGATAAGGTATTAACAGACGTCCATGAAAATTTTGGGCAAACATGACGTCGGAATTCTGGATGGCCAAAAAATTGGTAAAACTAAAGTTTTACCTGCTCTCAGGCTCGTTTGACCTTATAAATGGGCCGTTTTGGCCAACTGGCTCCATAGCTAAGTCTTAACAGACGTCCATAAATTTTTTTCGTAAAAATGATGTCGTAATTTTGGATCACCAAAAATGATGGTGAACTATAGCACACAAAAATCCGCAAAATGGGTAGTTTACCATATCCGGGGTTTGTTTGACCTTGAATATGGGATGTTTTACCCGTCAGGGCCAACTGGCACCATAGGTTTACCTGTCGGGATCAACTGGCTCTATTTCTAAGGTTTTAACGGATGTCCATGAAAAATATTGGCAAAAAAAATCTGGAATTTCGAATCACTAAAAATTCCATTGACTATAGCATATGAAAATAGGCAAAATTGGGGTTTACCTGCTCTAGGGTTCGTTTGAACTTGAAAATGGGCCGGTTTTACCGTCGATACTACTTGGCTCCATAGCTAAGGTCTTAACGAACGCCCATAAATTTTTTTGGCAAAACTGACATCGGACCTCCGGATCAACAAAAAAGATGGTGAACTATAACACACGAAAATTGGCGAAATGGGGGGTTTACCTGTTTTGGGGACTAATTTGACCTTGTAAATGGGTTGTTTTGCCATCAGGGCCAACTGGATCCATAGCTACGGTCTTAATGGACGTCCATGAAATATTTTGGTAAAAATTACGTCGCAATTCAGGATCACCAAAAAAGATGGTGAACTATATCACACGAAAATGGTAAAATGTGGTGTTTACCTATTCCGGGGTTCATTTGACCTTGAAAATGGGCCGGTTTGTCCGTCAGAGCCAACTAGATCCATAACTAAGGTCTTAAAAGGCGTCCATGAAATTTTTTCACAAAAATGACGTTGGAATTTCAGATCACTACAAAAGATGGTGAATTATAGCTCACAAAAATCAACAAAATAAGGGGATTACCTGCTCTGGGGATCGTTTGACCTTGAAAATGGGTCGTTTTAGCCATCAAGGCCAACTATCTTCATAGTTAAGGTCTTAACGGATGTCAATGAAATTTTTGGCAAAGATGACGTTGGAATTCTGGATCACCAATAAAAATGGTAAATTATAGCACACGAAAACTGACAAAATAGGGGGTTTACCTACTCCGAGTCGTTTGACCTTGAAAATAGGCCATTTTGGATGTCAGGGCCATCTGCCCTCATAGCTAAGGTCTTAATAGACGTCCATGAAAAATTTCAGCAAAAAATGACGTCGGAATTACAGATCACCAAAAAAGGTGGTGAACTATAGCACACGAAAATTGGCAAAATGGGAGGTTTACCTGCTTCGGGGATCATTTGACCTTGAATATGGGTCGTTCTCGCCGTTAGGGCCAACTAGCTCCATAGCAAAAGTCTTAACGGACACCATGAAAAAATTTGGCAAAAATGACATCGGAATTTTGGATCACCAAAAAGATGGTGAACTATAGCGCACAAAAATCGGCAAAGTGGGGAGTTTACTTGCTTTGGGGCTCGTTTGACCTGGTAAATGGACCGTTTTGGCCGTCAGGTCCAACTGGATCCATAGCTAAGGTCTTATCGGACGTCCATTAAAACTTTTGGCAAAAATGACATTGGAATTCCTAATTACCAAAAAAAATGGTGAACTATAGCACACTGAAATCGGTAAAATAGGGGTTTACCTGCTCTAGGGATCGTTTGACCTTGAAAATGGGTTGTTTTAGCCTTCTGGGCCAACTTGCTCCATAGCTAAGGTCTTAACGAACGTCCAATAAAAAGTTCGGCAAAAATGACGTCGGAATTCTGGATCACCAAAAAAAATGGTGAACTATAACACACGAAAATTGGCAAAATTGGGGGTTTACCTGTTTTGGGGACTAATTTGACCTTGTAAATGGGTTGTTTTGGTCATCAGGTCCAACTGGATTCATAGCTACGGTCTTAACGGACGTCTATGAAATATTTTGGAAAAAATTACGTCGGAATTCCGGATCACCAAAAAAGACGATGAACTATATCACACGGAAATTGGTAAAATGTAGTGTTAACCTACTCCGGGGTTCATTTGACCTTGAAAATGGGCCGTTTTATCCGTCAGAGCCACCTGGATCCATAACTAAGGTTTTAAAAGACGTCCATGAAATTTTTTAACAAAAATGACGTTGGAATTCTAGAGCACTTAAAAAGATGGTGAATTATAGCACACTAAAATCGGCATAATAAGAGGATTTCCTGCTCTAGGGATCGTTTGACCTTGAAAATGGGCTGTTTTGGGCATCAAGGCCAACTATCTTGATAGTTAAGGTCTTAACGGACGTCCATGAAATTTTTTGGCAAAGATGACGTTGGAATTCTAGATCACCAATAAAGATGGTAAATTATATCACATGAAAATTGACAAAATTGGGGGTTTACCTGCTCCGAGTCGTTTGACCTTGAAAATAGGCCATTTTGGCCGCAGGGCCAATTGCCCTCATACCTAAGGCCTTAATAGACGTCCATGAAAAATTTCAGCAAAAATGACGATGGAATTCCAGATCACCAAAAGAGGTGGTGAACTATAGCACACAAAAATTGGAAAAATAGGAGGTTTACCTGCTTCGGGGATCGTTTGACCTTGAAAATGAGCCATTTTCGCCGTTAGAGCCAACTAGCTCTATAGCTAAAGTCTTAACGGACATCCGTGAAAAACTTTGGCAAAAATGACGTCGGTGTTCTGGATCACCAAAAAAGATGGTGAACTATACCGCACGAAAATTGGTAAAGTGGGCGGTTTACTTGCTTTGGGGCTCGTTTGACCTTGTAAATGGGCCGTTTTGGCCGTCAGGTCCAACTAGATCCATAACTAAGGTCTTATCGGACGTCCATTAAATTTTTTGGCAAAAATGACATTGGAATTCCTAATCACCAAAAAAAATGGTGAACTATAGAACAAGAAAATTGGTAAAATAGAGGTGTACCTGCTCTGGGGATCGTTTGACCTTGAAAATGGGTTGTTTTAGCCGTCAGGGCCAACTTGCTCCATAGCTAAGGTCTTAACGGACGTCCAATAAAAATTTCGGCAAAAATGATGTCAAAATTCTGGATCAGCATAAAAGATGGTGAATTATTGCAGACGAAAATCGGCAAAATGGGGGTTTACCTGCTCCGGGGAAAGTTTGACCTTGAAAATTGGTTGTTTCGGCCGTTAGGGCCAACGGGCCCCCATAACTAAGGTATTATTGGACGTCCATGAAAAATTTCAGCAAAAATGACGTCGGAATTCAAGATCATCAAAAAAAATGGTGAAATATAGTACATGAAAATCGAAAAAATAGGGGGTTTACCTGCTCCGAGGCTTGTTTAACCTTTAAAATGGGCCATTTTGGCCGTCAGGGCCAACTGAATACACAGATAAGGTCTTAACAAATGTCCATGAAATTTTTTGGAAAAAATGACGTCGAAATTCTGGATCACCAAAAAATTGATGCACTATAGCACACGAAAAATCAGAAAAATGGGGGGGGGGGGGTTACCTACTTTGGGGCTCGTTTGAACTTGTAATTGGGTAGTTTTGTCCGTAAGGGACATCTGGATCCATAGCTAATGTCTTTACAAACGTCCATGCAGAGTTTTTGCAAAAATGACGTCGGAATTCTAGATCAACCAATAAGATGGTGAACAATAGCACACGAAAATTGGAAAAATGTTGGGTTTACCTGCTCCGGGGTTAGTTGGACCTTGAAAATGGGTCATTTTGGCCGTCAGGGCCAACTTGCTCCATAGTTAAGGTCATAACAGACGTCCACTAAAAATTTTGGCGAAAATAAGGTCCGAAGTCTGGATCACCAAAAAAGATGGTGAATTATAGCACACAAAAATCAACAAAATGAGGGGGTTACCTGCACCGGGGAACGTTTGACCTTGAAAATGGTCCATATTGGCTGTCAGGGTCATATTGGCCGTCAGGGCCACCTGTCTCCATAGCTAAGGTCTTAACGAACGTCCATGAAAATTTTTGGCAAAAATGACATCGAAATTCTGGATCATTAAAAAAGATGGTGCACTATTGGACTCAAAAATCGATAAAATGGGGGATTTACCTTCCTCGATGCTTGTTTGTCCTTGATAATGGGGGTTTTGGCCGTCAGGGCCAACTGGCTGAATAGCTAAGGTGTTAACGGACATCCATAAAATATTTCAAGAAAAATGACTTCGGAATTCTTGATCCCCAAAAAATATGGTGAACTATACGAAAATCGATAAAATGGGAGATTTACCTGCTTCGGGGATCATTTGACCTTGAAAATGGGCCGTTTTGGCTGTCAGGGCCAACTGACTTCATAGTTAAGGTCTTAACGGACTTCCACGAAAAATATTGGTAAAAATGACGTCGGAATTTTGGATCACCAAAAAAGAAAGTGAACTATAGCACACAAAAATTGGTAAAATGGGGGATTTACTTTCTTTGGGGATCATTTGACCTTGTAAATGGTCCGTTTTGGCCGTCAAGGCCAACTGGATCCATAAATAATGTCCTAACGGACGTCCGTGTTTTTTTTTCCAAAAATGATACCAGAATTCTGAATCACCAAAAAATATGGTGAACTATAGCACACAAAAATCGGCTAAAAGGGGGGTTTGCCTGCTTTGGGTCTTATTTGGAATTGTAAATGGGCCGTTTTTGGCCGTCAGGTCAAACTGGCTCCATAGCTAAGGTATTAATGGACCTCCATGAAAATTTTGGGAAAAAATGACGTCAGAATTTTGGATGACCAAAAAATTCAAGCACTTATAGCACACAAAAATTGGTAAAATTAGAGTTTTACCTGCTATCAGGCTCGTTTGACCTTATAAATGGGCCGTTTGGGCCATCAGGGTCAACTGGCTCCATAGCTAAGTCTTAACGGACGTCCATAAAAAAATTTGGCAGAAATGATGTCGTAATTTTGGATCACCACAAAAGATGGTGCACTATAGCACACAAAACTCTGCAAAATGGGTAGTTTACCATCTCCGGGGCTTGTTTGACCTTGAATATGGGACGTTTTACCCGTCAGGGCCAACTGGCACCATAGATTTGCCCGTCGAGATCAACTGGCTCTATTTCTAAGATTTTAACAGACGTGCATGAAAAATGTTGGCAAAAAAATATCTGGAATTCTGAATCACTAAAAAGTCATACGAAAATAGGCAAAATGGGGGTTTACCTGCTCTAGGGCTCGTTTGAACTTGAAAATGGGCCGGTTTTCCCTTCGATACAACCTGGCTCCATAGCTAAGGCTTAACGAACGTCCATAAAATATTTTGGTAAAAATGACATCGGACCTCCGTATCACCAAAAAAGATGGTGAACTATAAGACACGAAAATTGGCAAAATGGGGGGTTTACCTACTCTGGGGACTAATTTGACCTTGTAACTGGGTTGTGTTGGCCATCAGGGCCAACTGGATCCATAGCTACGGTCTTAATGGACGTCCATGAAATATTTTGGTAAAAATTAATTAGAATTGCGGATCGCCAATAAAGATGGTGAACTATATCACACGAAAATTGGTAAAATGTGGTGTTTACCTACTCCGGGGTTCATTTGACCTTGAAAATGGGCCGTTTTGTCCGTCAGAGCCAACTGGATCCATAACTAAGGTCTTAAAAGAAGTCCATGAATATTTTACACAAAAATGACATTGGAATTCCGGATCACTAAAAAAGATGGTGAATTATAGCTCACAAAAATCAGCAATATAAGGGGATTACCTGCTCTGGGGATCGTTTGACCTTGAAAATGGGCCGTTTTGGCCATCAAGGCCAACTATCTTCATAGTTAAGGTATTAACTGTCAATGAAATTTTTTGGCAAAGATGACGTTGGAATTCTGGATCACCAATAAAGATGGTAAATTATAGAACACGAAAATTGACAAAATGGGGGGTTTACCTGCTCCGAGTCATTTGACCTTGAAAATAGGCCATTTTGGCCGTCAGGGCCAACTGCTCTCTTAGCTGAGGTCTTAATAGACGTCCATAAAAAATTTCAGCAAAAATGACGTCAGAATTCCAGATCACCAAAAAAGGTGGTGAATATAGCACATGAAAATTGGCAAAATGGGAGGTTTACCTGCTTCGAGGATCGTTTGACCTTAAAAATGGACCATTTTAGCCGTTAGGGCCAACTAGCTCCATAGCTAAAGTCTTAACGAACGTCCATGAAAAACTTTGGCAAAAATGACGTCGGAATTTTGGATTACCAAAAACGATGGTGAACTATAGCTCACGAAAATAGGCAAAGTGGGGGGTTTAGTTGCTTTGGGGCTCGTTTGACCTTGTAAATGGGCCGTTTTGGCCGTCAGGTCCAACTGGATCCATAGCTAAGGTCATATCGGAGGTCCATTAAAACTTTTGGCAAAAATTACATAGGAATTCCTAATCACCAAAACAAATGGTGAACTATAGCACAAAAAAATCGGTAAAATAGGGGTTTACCTGCTCTGGGGATCGTTTGACCTTGAAGATGGGTTGTTTTAGCCGTCAGGGCCAACTTGCTCCATAGCTAAGGTCTTAACGGACGTCCGATAAAAAGTTCAGCAAAAATGACTAAGGAATTCTGGATCACCATAAAAGATGGTGAACTATAGCAGATGAAAATCGGCAAAATGGGGATTTACCTGCTCCGAGGAAAGTTTGACCTTGAAAATGGGTTGTTTCGGCCGTCAGGGCCAACTGGCTCCATAACTAAGGTATTATTGGACGTTCATGAAAAATTTCAGCAAAAATGACGTCGGATTCAAGATCATCAAAAAAGATGGTGAACTATAGTACATGAAAATTGAAAAAATAGGGGGGTTTGCCTTCTCCGAGGCTTGTTCAACCTTTAAAATGGGCCATTTTGGCCGTCAGGGCCAACTGAATACACAGATAAGTTCTTAACGGATGTCCATGAAATTTTTTGGAAAAAATGACGTCGAAATTCTGGATCACCAAAAAATCCAAGCACTATAGCACACGAAAAATCAGAAAAATGGGGGGGAGGGTTTACCTACTTTGGGGATCGTATGAACTTGTAATTGGGCAGTTTTGTCCGTGAGGGCCATCTGGATCCATAGCTAAGGACTTTACAAACGTCCATGCAGAGTTTTTGCAAAAATGACGTCGGAATTCTAGATCAACCAATAAGATGGTGAACAATTGCACACGAAAATTGGCAAAATGTTGGGTTTACCTGCTCCGGGGTTAGTTAGACCTTGAAAATGGGTCATTTTGGCCGTCAGGGCCAACTTGCTCCATAGTGAAGGTCATAACAGACGTCCACTAAAACTTTTGGCGAAAATAAGGTCTGAAGTCTGGATCACCAAAAAAGATGGTGAATTATAGCACACAAAAATCAACAAAATGGGGGGTTTACCTGCTCCGGGGAACGTTTGACCTTGAAAATGGGTCGTATTGGCTGTTAGGGCCACCTAAATCCATAGCTAAGGTCTTAATGAACGTCCATGAAAAATTTTGGCAAAAAAAACATCGGAATTCCGGATCATTAAAAAAGATGGTGCACTATTGACACGAAAATCGATAAAATGAGGAATTTACCTGCTTCGAGGCTCGTTTGTCCTTGAAAATGGGGAGTTCTGGCCGTCAGGGCCAACTGGTTGAATAGCTAAGGTCTTAACGGACATCCATAAAATATTTCAGGAAAAATGACTACGGAATTCTGGAATCCCAAAAAATATGGTGAACTATAGCATATGAAAATTGATAAAATAGGAATTTTACTTGCTTCAGGGATCATTTGACCTTGAAAATGGGCCGTTTTGGCCGTCAGGGCTAAATGGCTCCATAGCTAAGGTCGTAACGGACGTCCACGAAAAAAATTGTTAAAAATGACATCAGAATTTTGGATCACCAAAAAAAAAAGTGAAGTATAGCGCACGAAAATTGGTAAAATGGGGGATTTACTTTCTTTGGGGATCGTTTGACCTTGTAAATGTTCCGTTTTGGCCGTCAGGGCCAACTGGATCCATAACTAATGTCCTAACGGACGTGCGTGAATTTTTTTGCCAAAAAAGATGTCGGAATTCTGAATTGCCAAAAAATATGGTGAACTATAGCACACGAAAATCGGCTAAACGGGGGGTTTACCTTCTTTGGGGCTCATTTGGCATTGTAAATGGGCCGTTTTTGGCCGTCATGTCAAACTGGCTCCATAGCTAAGGTATTAACAAACGTCCATGAGAATTTTGGGCAAAAATGACGTCAGAATTCTGGATGACCAAAAAATCCATGGACTTATAGCACACGAAAATAGGTAAAATTGGAGTTTTACCTGCTCTCGGGCTCGTTTGACCTTATAAATGGGCCGTTTTGGCCATCAGGGCCAACTGTCTCCATAAATAAGTCTTAACGGACGTCCATAAATTTTTTTGGCAAAAAAAATTGTAATTCTGAATCAGCAAAAAAGATGGTGAACTATAGCACACAAAAATCCGCAAAATGGGTAGTTTACCATCTCTGGGGCTTGTTTGACCTTGAATATGGGACGTTTTACCCGTCATGGCCAACTGGCACCATAGGTTTACCCGTCGGGATCAACTGGCTCTATTTCTAAGGTTTTAACGGACGTGCATGAAAAATGTTGGCAAAAAAAAATTTGGAATTTTGAATCACTAAAAAATCCATTGTCTATAGCATACGAAAATAGGCAAAATGGGGGTTTACCTGCCCTAGGGCTCGTTTGAACTTGAAAATGGGCCGATTTTCCCATCGATACAACCTGGCTCCATAGCTAAGGTCTTAACGAACGTCCATAATTTTTTTTGGCAGAAATGACATCGGACCTCCGTATTACCAAAAAATATGGTGAACTATAACACACGAAAATTGGCAAAATGGGGGGTTTACCTATTTTGGGGACTAATTTGACCTTGTAAGTGGGTTGTTTTGGCCATCAGGGCCAACTGGATCCATAGTTACGGTCTTAACGGACGTCCATGAAATATTTTGGTAAAAATTACGTCGCAATTCAGGATCACCAAAAAAGATGGTGAACTATATCACACGAAAATTGGTAAAATGTGGTGTTTACCTACTCCGGGGTTCATTTGACCTTGAAGATGGGCCTTTTTGTCAGTCAGAGCCAACTGGATCCATAACTAAGGTCTTAAAAGACGTCCATGAAATTATTTCACAAAACTGACGTTGGAATTCCAGATCACTAAAGAAGATGGTGAATTATAGCACACTGAAATCAGAAAAATATGGGGATTACCTGCTCTGGGGATCGTTTGACCTTGAAAATGGGTCGTTTGGCCATCAAGGCCAACTATCTTCATAGTTAAGGACTTAACGGACGTCCAAGAAATTTTTTGGAAAAGATGACGTTGGAATTCTGGATCACCAATAAAGATGGTAAATTATAGCACACGAAAATTGACAAATGGGGGGTTTACCTGTTCCGAGTCGTTTGACCTTGAAAATAGGCCATTTTGGCCGTCAAGGCCAACTACCCTCATAGCTAAGGTCTTAACATACGTCCATAAAAAATTTCAGCAAAAATGACGTCAGAATTCCAGATCACCAAAAAAGGTGGTGAACTATAGCACACGAAAATCGGCAAAATGGGAGGTTTACCTGCTTCGGGGATCGTTTAACCTCAAAAATGGGCCATTTTCACCATTAGGGCCAACTAGCTCCATAGCTAAAGTCTTAACGGACGTCCATGAAAAACTTTGGCAAAAATGACGTCGGAATTCTAGATCACCAAAAAAGATGGTAAACTATAGCGCACGAAAATCGGCAAAGTGGGGGGTTTAATTGCTTTGGGGCTTATTTGACCTTGTAAATGGGCCGTTTTGGCCGTCAGGTCCAACTGGATCCATACCTAAGGTCTTATCGGACGTCCATTAAATTTTTTGGCAAAAAAGATATCGGAATTCCTAATCACCAAAAAAAATGGTGAACTATAGCACACGAAAATCAGTAAAATAGTGGTTTACCTGCTTTGGGAATCGTTTGACCTTGAAAATGTGTTGTTTTAGCCATCAGGGCCAACTTGCTCCATAGCTAAGGTCTTAACAGACGTCCAAAAAAAAGTTCAGCAAAAATGACGTCGGAATCTTGGATCACCATAAAAGATGGTGAACTATAGCAGACGAAAATCGGTAAAATGGGGGTTTACCTGCTCCGGGGACAGTTTGACCTTGAAAATGGGTTGTTTCGTCCGTCAGGGCCAACGGGTCCCATAACTAAGGTATTATTGGACGTCCATGAAAAATTACAGCAAAAATGACGTCGGAATTCAAGATCATCAAAAAAGATGGTGAACTATAGTACATGAAAATTGAAAAAAATAGGGGGTTTACCTGTTCCAAGGCTTGTTTAACCTTTAAAATGGGCCATTTTGGCCGTCACGGCCAACTGAATATACAGATAAGGTCTTAACGGATGTCCATGAAATTTTTTGGAAAAAATGACGTTGAAATTCTGGATCACCAAAAAATCTATGCAATATAGCACACGAAAAATTAGCAAAATGGGGAGGGGGGCTTTACCTGCTTTGGGGCTCGTTTGAACTTGTAATTGGGAAGTTTTGTCTGTGAGGGCCAACTGACTCCATAGCTAAGGTCTTAACGAACGTCCATTAAAAAATTTGGCAAAAATGACATCGGAATTCCGGATCATTAAAGAAAATGGTGCACTATTGGACACAAAAATCGATAAAATGGGGGATTTACCTGCTTCGAGGCTCCTTTGTCCTTGAAAATGGGGAGTTTTGGCCATCAGGGCCAACTGGCTGAATAACTAAGGTGTTAATGGACATCCATAAAATATTTCGGGAAAAATGACTTCGAAATACTGGATCCACAAAAAATATGGTGAACTATAGCACACGAAAATCGATAAAATGGTAGATTTACATGCTTCGGGGATCATTCGACCTTGAAAATGGGCCGTTTTGGCCGTTAGAGCCAACTGACTTCATAGCTAAGGTCTTAACGGACGTCCACGAAAAAAATTGGTAAAAATGACGTCGGAATTTTGGATCACCAAAAAAAAAGTGAACTATAGCACACGAAAATTGGTAAAATGGGGGATTTACTTTCTTTGGGGATCGTTTGACCTTGTAAATGGTCCGTTTTGGCCGTTAGGGCCAACTGGATCCATAACTAATGTCCTAACGGACGTCTGTGAATTTTTTTGCCAAAAAAGATGTCGGAATTCTGAATCACCAAAAAATACGGTGAATTATAGCACACGAAAATCGGTTAAAAGGGGGGTTTACCTGCTTTGGGGCTCATTTGGCATTGTAAACAGGCCATTTTTGGCCGTCAGTTAAAACTTACTCCATAGCTAAGGTATTAACGGACGTCCATGAAAAATTTGGGCAAAAACGACGTCAGAATTCTGGATGACCAAAAAATCCATGGACTAATAGCACACAAAATCAGTAAAATTAGAGTTTTACCTGCTCTCGGGCTCGTTTGACCTTATAAATGGGCCGTTTAGGCCATCAGGGCCAACTGGCTCCATAGCTAAGTCTTAACGGACGTCCATAAATGTTTTTGGGAAAAATGATGTCGTAATTATGGATCACCAAAAAAGATGGTGAAGTATAGCAAACAAAAATCTGCAAAATGGGTAGTTTACCATCTCCGGGGATTGTTTGACCTTGAATAGGGGACGTTTCACCCGTCAGGGCCAACTGGCACCATAGGTTTGCCTGTCGGGATCAACTGGCACTATTTCTAAGGTTTTAACGGACGTCCATGAAAAATGTTTGGAAAAAAAATCTGGAATTCCGAATCACTAAAAAATCCATTGACTATAGCATACGAAAATAGGCAAAATGGGGGTTTACCTGCTCTAGGGCTCGTTTGAACTTGAAAATGGGCCAGTTTTTCCATCGATACAACCTGGCTCCATAGATAAGGCCTTAACGAACGTCCATAATTTTTTTTGGCAAAAATGACATCGGACCTCCGGATCACCAAAAAAGATAGTGAACTATAACACACGAAAATTGGCAAAATTGGGGGTTTACCTGTTTTGGGGACTAATTTGACCTTGTAAATGGGTTGTTTTGGCCATCAGGGCCAACTGGATCCATAGCTACGGTCTTAACGGACGTCCATGAAATATTTTGGTAAAAATTACGCCGGAATTCTGGATCACCAAAAAAGATGGTGAACTATATCACACGAAAATTGGTAAAATGTGGTGTTTACCTACTCCGGGGTTCATTTGACCTTGAAGATGGGCCTTTTTGTCAGTCAGAGCCAACTGGATCCATAACTAAGGTCTTAAAAGACGTCCATGAAATTTTTTCACAAAAATGTCGTTGGAATTCTGGATCACTAAAAAAGATGGTGAATTATAGAACACTAAAATCGGCAAAATAAGGGGATTACCTGCCTTGGGGATCGTTTGACCTTGAAAATGGGCCATTTTGACCATCAAGGACAACTATATTCATAGTTAAGGTCTTAACGAACGTCCATCAATTTTTTTTGGCAAAGATGACGTTGGAATTCTGGATCACCCATTAAGATGGTAAATTATAGCACACAAAAATTGACAAAATGGGGGGCTTACCTGCTCCGAATCTTTGACCTTGAAAATAGGCCATTTTGGCCGTCAAGGCAAACTGCCCTCATCGCTAAGGTCTTAACATACGTCCATAAAAAATTTCCGCAAAAATGACGTCGGAATTCTAGATCACCAAAAAAGGTGGTAAACTATAGCAGATGAAAATCGGCAAAATGGGAGATTTACCTGCTTCGGGGATCGTTTTACCTCGAAAATGGGTCGTTTTTGCCGTTAGGGCCAACTAGTTCCATAGCTAAAGTCTTAACGGACGTCCATGAAAAACTTTGGCAAAAATGACGTCGGAATTCTGGATCACCAAAAAAGATGGTGAACTATAGCGTAAGAAAATTGGCAAAGTGGGGGGTTTACTTGCTTTGGGGCTTATTTGACCTTGTAAATGGGCCGTTTTGGCCGTCAGGTCCAATTGGATCCATATCTAAGGTCTTATCAGACGTCCATTAAATTTTTTGGCAAAAATGACATTGGAATTCCTAATCACCAAAAAAAATGGTGAACTATAGGACACAAAAATCAGTAAAATAGGGGTTTACCTGCTCTGGGGATCGTTTGACCTTGAAAATGGGTTGTTTTAGCCATCAGGGCCAACTTGCTCCATAGCTAAGGTCTTAACGGACATTCAAAAAAAAGTTCGGCAAAAATGACGTCGGAATTCTGGATCACCATGAAAGATGGTGAACTATAGCAGACGAAAATCGGCAAAATGGGGGTTTACCTGCTCCGGAGAAAGTTTGACCTTGAAAATGGGTTGTTTCGGCCGTCAGGGCCAACGGGCCCCATAACTAAGGTATTATTGGACGTCCATGAAAAATTTCAGCAAAAATGACGTCGGAATTCAAGATCATAAAAAAAGATGGTGAAATATAGTACATGAAAATCGAAAAAATAGGGGGTTTACCTGCTCCGAGGCTTGTTTAACCTTTAAAATGGGCCATTTTGGCCGTCACGGCCAACTGAATACACAAATAAGGTCTTAACGGATGTCCACGAAACTTTTTGGAAAAAATGACGTCGAAATTCTGGATCACCAAAAAATCCATGCAATATAGCACACGAAAAATCAGTGAAATGGGGAGGGGGAGGGGATTTACCTGCTTTGGGTCTCGTTTGAACTTATAATTGGGCAGTTTTGTTTCGTGAGGGACATATGGATCCATAGCTAAGGTCTTTACAAACGTCCATACAAATATTTTGGAAAAATGACGTAGGAATTCTAGATCAACAAATAAGATGGTGAACAATAGCACACGAGAATTGGCAAAATGTTGGGTTTACCTACTCCGGGGTTAGTTGGACCTTGAAAATGGGTAATTTTGGCCGTCAGGGCCAACTTGCTCCATAATTAAGGTCATAACAAACGTCCACTAAAACTTTTGGCGAAAATGAAGTCCGAAGTCTGGATCACCAAAAAAGATGGTGAATTATAGTACACGAAAATCAACAAAATGGGGGGTTTACCTGCTCCGAGGAACGTTTGACCTTGAAAATGGGTTGTATTGGCCGTCAGGGCCACCTGACTCCATATCTAACGTCTTAACGAACGTCCATGAAAAAATTTGGCAAAAATGACATCGGAATTCTGGATCATTAAAAAAGATGGTACACTATTGGACACGAAAATCAATAAAATGGGGGATTTACCTGCTTCGAGGCTCGTTTGTCCTTGAAAATAGGAAGTTTTGGCTATCTGGGCCAACTGAGTGAACAACTAAGGTCTTAATGGACATCCATAAAATATTTTGGGAAAAATGACTTCGGAATTCCGGATCCCCAAAAAATATGGTGAACTATAGCACACGAAAAGCGATAAAATGGGAGATTTACCTGCTTTGGGGATCATTTGACCTTGAAAATGGGCCGTTTTGGCAGTCAGGGCCAACTGGCTCCACAACTAAGGTCTTAACGGACGTCCACGAAAAAATTGGTAAAAATGACGTCGGAATTTTGGATCACCAAAAAAGAAAGTGAACTATAGCGCACGAAAATTGGTAAAATGGGGTATTTACTTTCTTTGGGGATCGTTTGGCCTTGTAAATGGTCTGTTTTGACTGTCAAGGCCAACTGGATCCATAACTAATGTCGTAACGGACGTCCGTGAATTTTTTTGCCAAAATTGATGTAAGAATTCTGATTCCCCAAAAAATATGGTGAACTATAGCACACAAAAATCGGCCAAACGGGGGATTTACCTGCTTTGGAGCTCATTTGGCATTGTAAATGGGCCGTTTTTGGCCGTCATGTCAAACTGGTTCCAAAGCTAAGGTATTAACGGACGTCCATGTGAATTTTGGGCAAAAATGACGTCGGAATTCTGGATGACCAAAAAATCCATGGACTTATAGCACACGAAAATCGGTAAAATTAGAGTTTTACCTGCTCTCGAGCTCGTTTGACTTTATAAATGGGCCGTTTTGGCGATCAGGGCCTACTGGCTCCATAGCTAAGTCTTAACGGACGTCCATAAATTTTTTTGGCAAAAAAGAAGTCGTAATTCTAGATCACCAAAAAAGATGGTGAACTATAGCACACAAAAATCCGCAAAATGGGTAGTTTACCATCTCCGGGGTTGTTTGACCTTGAATATGGGACGTTTTACCCGTCAGGGCCAACTAGCTCCATAGATAAAGTCTTAACGGACGTCCATGAAATACTTTGGCAAGAATGACGTCGGAATTCTGGATCACCAAAAAACATGGTGAACTAGCGCACGAAAATCGACAAAGTGGGGGGTTTACTTTCTTTGGGGCTCGTTTAACCTTGTAAATGGGCCTTTTTGGCCGTCAGGTCTAACTGGATCCATATCTAAGGTCTTATCAGACATCCATTAAATTTTTTGGCAAAAATGACATTGGAATACCTAATCACCAAAAAAATTGGTGAAGTATAGCACACGAAAATTGGTAAAATAGGGGTTTACCTGCTCTTGGATCATTTGACCTTGAAGATGGGTTGTTTTAGCCGTCAGGGCCAACTTGCTTCATAGCTAAGGTCTTAACGGATGTCCAATAAAAAGTTCGGCAAAAATGACGTCGAAATTCTGGATCCCCATAAAAGATGGTGAATTATAGCAGACGAAAATCGGCAAAATGGGGGTTTACCTGCTCCGGGGAAAGTTTGACCTTGAAAATGGGTTGTTTCGGCCGTTAGGGCCAACTGCCTCCATAACTAAGGTATTATTGGACGTCCATGAAAAATTTCAGCAAAAATGACATCGAAATTCAAAATCATCAAAAAAGATGGTGAACTATAGTACATGAAAATCGAAAAAATAAAGGGTTTACCTACTCCGAGGCTTGTTTAACCTTTAAAATGGGCCATTTTGGCCATCAGGGCCAACTGAATCCACATATAAGGTCTTAACGGATGTCCATAAAAACCTTTGGAAAAAATGACGTCGAAATTCTGGATCACCCAAAAATCCATGCAATATAGCACACGAAAAATCAGCGAAATGGGGATGGGGGTTTACCTGCTTTGGGCTAGTTTGAACTTGTAATTGAGCAGTTTTGTGCGTGAGGGACATCTGGATCCATAGCTAAGGTCTTTACAAACGTCCATGCAAATATTTTGCAAAAATGACGTCGGAATTCTAGATCAACAAATAAGATGGTGAACTATAGCACACGAAAATTGGCAAAATATTGGGTTTACCTTCTCCGGGGTTAGTTGGACCTTGAAAATGGGTCATTTCGGCCGTCAGGGCCAACTTGCTCCATAGTTAAGGTCATAACAGATGCGCACTAAAACTTTTGGCGAATATGAGGTTCGAAGTCTAGATCACAAAAAAAGATAGTGAATTATAGCACACAAAAATCAACAAAATGGGGGGTTTACCTGCTCCGGGGAACGTTTGACCTTGAAAATGGGTCGTATTGGCCGTCAGGGCCACCTGACTCCATAGCTAAGGTCTTAACGAACGTCCACGAAAAAATTTGGCAAAAATGACATCGGAATTCTGGATCATTAAAAAGATGGTGCACTATCGGACACGAAAATTGATAAAATAGGGGATTTAACTGCTTCGAGGCTCGTTTGTCCTTGAAAATGGGGAGTTTTGGCTGTCAGGGACAACTGGCTGAATAACTAAGGTCTTAACGGACATCCGTAAAATATTTTGGGAAAAATGACTTCGGAATTCCGCATCCCCAAAAAATATGGTGAACTATAGCACACAAAAATCGATAAAATGGGAGATTTACCTACGTCGGGGATCATTTGACCTTGAAAATGGGTCTTTTTGGCCGTCAGGGCCAACTGGCTCCATAGCTAAGGTCTTAACGAAAGTCCACGAAAAACTTTGGTAAAAATGACGTCGGAATTTTGGATCACCAAAAAAGAAAGTGAACTATAGCACAAGAAAATTGGTAAAATGGGGGATTTATTTTCTTTGGGGATCGTTTGACCTTGTAAATGTTCCGTTTTGGCCGTCAGGGCCAACTGGATCCATAACTAATGTCCTAACGAACGTCCGTGAAATTTTTTGTCAAAAATGATGTCGAAATTTTGAATCACCAACAAATATGGTGAACTATATCACACGAAAATCGGCTAAAAGAGGGGTTTACCTGCTTTGGGGATCAGTTGGCATTGCTAATGGGCCGTTTTTGGCAGTCAGGTCAAACTGGCTCCATAGCTAAGGTATTAACGGACATCCATGAAAACTTTGTGCAAAAACGACGTCGGAATTCTGGATGACCAAAAAATCCATAGACTTATAGCACATGAAAATCAGTAAAATCAGAGTTTTACCTACTCTCAGGCTCGTTTGACCTTATAAATGGGCCGTTTAGGCCATCAGGGCTAACTGGATCCATAGGTAAGTCTTAACGGACGTCAATTAATTTTTTTGGTAAAATTGATGTCGTAATTCTGGATCACCAAAAAAGATGGTGAACTATAGCAAACAAAAATCCACAAAATGGGTAGTTTACCATCTCCGAGCCTTGTTTGACCTTGAATATGGGACATTTTATCCGTCAGGGCCAACTGGCCCCATAGGTTTGACCGTCGGGATCAACTAGCTCTATTTCTAAGGTTTTAACGGACGTCCATGAAAAATGTTGGCAAAAAAAAATCTGGAATTCCGAATCACTAAAAAATCCATTGACTATAGCATACGAAAATAGGCAAAATGGGGGTTTACCTGCTCTAGGGCTCGTTTGAACTAGAAAATGGGCCGGTTTTCCCATCGATACAACCTGGCTCCACAGCTAAGGTCTTAACGAACGTCCATGAAATGTTTTGGCAAAAATGACATCGGAACTCTGGATCACCAAAAAATATGGTGAACTATAACACACGAAAATTGGCAAAATGGGGAGTTTACCTGTTTTGGGGACTAATTTGACCCTGTAAATGGGTTGTGTTGGCCATCAGGGCCAACTGGATCCATAGCTACGGTCTTAACGGACGTCCATGAAATATTTTGGTAAAAATTACGTCGGAATTTCGGATCACCAAAAAAAATGGTGAACTATATCACACAAAAATTGATAAAATGTGGTGTTTACCTACTCCGGGGTTCATTTGACCTTGAAAATGGGTCGTTTTGCCCGTCAGAGCCAACTGGATCCATAACTAAGGTCTTAAAAGACGTCCATGAAATTTTTTCACAAAAATGACTTTGGAATTCTGGATCACTAAAAAAGATGGTTAATTATAGCACACTAAAATCGGCAAAATAAGAGGATTACCTTCTCTGGGGATCGTTTGACCTTAAAAATGGGTTGTTTTCGCCAGCAAGGCCAACTATCTTCATAGTTAAGGTCTTAACGGACGTCCATGAAATTTTTTAACAAAGATGACGTTGGAATTCTGCATCACGAATAAATATGGTAAATTATAGCAGATGAAAATTGACAAAATCGGCGGTTTACCTGCTCCGAGTCGTTTGACCTTGAAAATAGGCCATTTTGGCCGTTAGGGCCAAATTCCCTCATAGCTAAGGTTTTAACAGACGTCCATGAAAAATTTCAGCAAATATGACGTCGGAATTCCAGATCACCAAAAAAGATGGTGAACTATAGCACACGAAAATTGGCAAAATGGGAGGTTTACCTGCTTTGGGGATCGTTTGACCTTGAAAATGGGTCGTTTTTGCCGTTAGGGACAACTAGCTCCATAGCTAAAGTCTTAACGGACGTCCATGAAAAACTTTGGCAAAAATGACATCGGATTCTGGATCACCAAAAAAGATGGTGAACTATAGCGCACGAAAATCATCAAAGTGGGGGGTTTACTTGCTTTGGGGCTTGTTTGACCTTGTAAATGGGCCGTTTTCACCGTAAGGTCCAACTGGATCCATAGCTAAGGTCTTTTCAGATGACCATTAAATTTTTTGGCAAAAATGACATTGGAATTCCTAGTCACCAAAAAAAAATGGTGAACTATAGCACACGAAAATTGGTAAAATAGGGATTTACTTACTCTGGGGATCATTTGACCTTGAAAATGGGTTGGTTTAGCCGTTAGGGCCAACTTGCTCCTTAGCTAAGGTCTTAACGGACGTCAAGTAAAAAGTTCAGTAAAAATGACATCGGAATTCTGGATCACCATAAAAAATGGTGAACTATAGCAAACGAAAATCGGCAAAATGGGGGTTTACCTGCTTCGGGGAAAGTTTGACCTTGAAAATGGGTTGTTTCGGACGTCAGGGCCAATTATCTCCATAACTAAGGTATTATTGGACGTCCATGAAAATTTTTGGCAAAAATGACGTCGGAATTCCAGATCATCAAAAAAGATTGTGAACTATAATACATGAAAATTAAAAAAATAGGGGGTTTACCTGCTCCGAGGCTTGTTTAACCTTTAAAAATGGGGCATTTTGGCCGTCAGGGCCAACTGAATCCATAGCTAAGGTCTTAACGGATGTCCATGAATTTTTTTTGAAAAAATGACGTTGAAATTCTGGATTACCAAAAAATCCATGGCTATAGCACACAAAACTCAGCAAAATTGGAGGGGGGTTACCTGCTTTGGGGCTCGTTTGACCTTATAAATGGGCAGTTTTGTCTATTAGGGCCATCTGGATCCATAGCTAAGGTCTTAACAAACGTCCATACAAATTTTTGGCAAAAATGACGTCAATATTCTAGATCAACAAATAAGATGGTGAACTATAGCACACGAAAATCAGCAAAATGTTGGGTTTACCTGCTCCGAGGTTAGTTGGACCTTGAAAATGGGTCATTTTGGCCGTCAGGGCCAACTTGCTCCATAGCTAAGGTCTTAACAGACGTCCACAAAAACTTTTGGTGAAAATGAGGTCCGAAGTCAGGATCACCAAAAAAGATGGTGAATTATAGCACACAAAAATCAACAAAATGGGGGGTTTACATGCTCTGTGGACCGTTTGACCTTGAAAATAGGTCGTATTGGCTATCAGGGCCACCTGGCTCCAAAGTTAAGGTCTGATAGAACGTCCATGAAAAAATTTGGCAAAAATGACATCGGAATTACGGATCACAAAAAAAGATGGTGAAATATTGGACAGGAAAATCGATAGAAAGGGGATTTACCAACTCCGAGGCTCATTTGTCCTTGAAAATGGGGAGTTTTGGCCGTCAGGGCCAACTGGCTGAATATCTAAGGTCTTAACGCGTCCATAAAATATTTCGAGAAAAATGACTACGGAATTCTGGATCACCAAAAAATATGGTTAACTATAGCACACGAAAATCGATAAAATGGGAGATTTACCTGCTTCGGGGATCATTTGACCTTGAAAATGGGCCATTTTGGCCTTCAGGGCCCATTGGCTCCATATCTTAAGGTCTTAACGGACGTTCATGAAAAACATTGGTAGACATGACGTCGGAATTTTGGATCACCAAAAAAGAAGAGGAACTATAGCACACGAAAATTGGCAAAATGGGGGATTTACTTTCTTTGGGGATCGTTTGACCTTGTAAATGGTCCGTATTGGCCGTCAGGGTCAACTGGATCCATAACTAATGTCTTTACGGACGTCCATGAAATTTTTTGCCAAAAATGACGTCGGAATTCTGAATCACCAAAAAAGATGGTGAACTATAGCACACGAAAATCGGCAAAAAGGGGGGTTTACCAGCTCCGAGGTTCGTTTGACCTTGAAAGTGGGCCGTTTTGGCCATCAGGGCCAACTGGCTCTATAGCTATGGTCTTAACGGACGTCCATGAAATTTTTTGGCAAATATGACGTCGGAATTCTGGATCACCAAAAAAGATGGGGAACTATAGCACATGAAAATTGGCAAAATAAGGGGTTTACCTGCTTTGGGGTTCATTTGGCATTGTAAATAGGCCGTTTTTGGCCGTCAGGGCCAACTGGCTCCATAGCTAAGGTCTTAACGGACGTCCATGAAAATTTTGGGCAAAAATGACGACGGAATTCTAGATGACCAAAAAATCCATGGACTTATATCACACGAAAATCAGTAAAATTGGAGTTTTACCTGTTCTTGGGCTCGTTTGACCTTATAAATGGGCCGTTTTGGCCATCAGGGCAAACTGGCTCCATAGCTAAGTCTTAACGGACGTCCATAAAAAATTTTGGCAAAAATGATGTCGGAATTTAGGATCTCCAAAAAATATGGTGAACTATAGCACACAAAAATCCACAAAATGGGTAGTTTACCATATCCGGGACTTGTTTGTCCTTGAAAATGGGACGTTTTACCCGTCAGGGCCAACTGGCACCATAGCTAAGGTCCTAACGGATGTCCATGAAAATTATTAGCAAAAATGACATCGGAATTCTGGATCACCAAAAAAATCCACGGACTATAATACACGAAAATCGGCAAAATGGGGGGTTTACCTGCTCCGGGACTCGTTTGACTTTGTAAATTGGCCATTTTGGCCGTCAGGGACAATTGGCTCCGGAGCTATGGTCTTAATGAACATCCATGAAATTTTTTGGCAAAAATGACATTGGAATTCTAGATCACCAAAAAATCCATGGACTATACCACACGAAAATCAGCAAAATGAGGGTTTACTTGCTCTGGGGCTCGTTTGAATTTGAAAATGGGCCGGTTTACCCGTCGGGAAAAATTGCCTCCATTTCTAAGGTCTTACAACTTCCATGAAATTTTTTGGAAAAAATAAATCCAAAATTCTGGATCACCAAAAATCCATGGACTATAGCATACGAAAATCGGCAAAATGGGGGTTTACCTCGTTTGAACTTGAAAATGGGCCGGTTTGCCCGTCAGGACCAATAGGCTCCATTGCTAAGGTCTTAAGATACGTCCATAAAAAATTTCGGCAATTTTTTTTAAGAATTCTGGATCAACAAAAATCCATGGACTATGCACATGAAAATCAGCAAAATGGGGGTTTACCTGTTCTGGGGCTTGTTTGAATTTGAAAATGGGTCGGTTTTCCCATCAGCACCAACTGGCTCAATTGCTAAGGTCTTAACGGACGTCCATGAAAAACTTCGACAAAAAAATATTTGGAATTTCGTATCACCAAAATTCCATGGACTATAGCACACGAAAATCAGCAAAATGGGGATTTACCTGCTTTGGGCTCGTTTGAACTTTAAAATGGGCCGGTTTGCCCATCGAGACCAACTTGCCCCATTTCTAAGGTCTTAACGGACGTCCATGAAATATTTTGGCAAAAAAAATTTGGAATTCTCGATCACAAAAAATACATGGGCTGTAGCACATGAAAATTGGGAAAATGGGAGTTTACCTGCTCTGAGGCTCGTTTGAACTTAAAAATGGGTCAGTTTGCCCGTTGTGACAAACTGACTCATTGCTAATGTCTTAACAGACGTCCATGAAAAATTGACAAAAAAAATCCACAATTCCGGATCACCAAAATTCCATAGATTATTGCACACGAAAATCGGCAGAATTGGGGTTTACCTTCTCTAGGGATCGTTTGAACTTAAAAATGGGCCAGTGGTCCCGTTGGTACAAACTGGCTCCATTTTTTATGTCTTACTGGACGTCCATGAAAAATTTGGCAAAAAAATATGGAATTTCAAATCACCAATAATCCATGGACTATAGCATACGAAAATCGGCAAAATGGGGGTTTACCTGCTCTAGGGATCGTTTGAACTTGAAAATGGGTAGGTTTGCCCGTTGGGATCAACTGGCTCTATTTCTAAGGTTTTAACGGACGTGTCACGACCCAAGAGCACCCCTTAGTCGTAACACGGTGTATTCATCCTCGAAGAAGTCTTATACAAGCCCTTAGCATATCATGAACATTAAAGCATATGAAAATAACAGAAAATTTAAAACTTTTCTTTACAATCAAAGATTTTATAAAATAAGAGAGAGTCTATGACACTATGTCTCAAACCATCTATAACATTAGACTTAAATCTCATTTAATACAAACTTAGGGACACGACCTTTACATAATTATAAATACATATAGTAAAGACATAAGTGAACAAGGTGGGTTCGTTCGTGAAACTATGAGGAATCCCCAAGTCTTCATTCCCAAGCTCCTTAGAAACCCATCTTCCAAGTATAAGACACCACATCTCCAACCCTACACTTTGTAAGAAATGTAGAAGAAGGGGTTAGCACAAAAGTACTAAGTATGGAATCCATGCATAAAAACCATTAAAACATGTTTAAAAGGGACATTTAGTTGAAACCATGCTTTATGCAATTTTGAACATCATCTTGAAAGAGTTGAAGAATCATAAGTCAGAAACAACTCACATATAGTTCATCAAAGCACAAAGGGTAATAAATATCACCATAGGCATAGTCTCTAATCATAGTCATAATGCACATATCATTTATTACAAGACACACCACTCATGCATAGCCAATATCAAGACAATAACATCATAATAGAACAACAACATAAGTAACCCTTAGTTCTACTTGTGCAATGCATAGATAGGGTCCATAGTCCTATCTACACTAAGTATCACCTTTAGGCCACCATGATCATACTTAACATAAGTTCATACCAACATAAGACAATATCACATCCATACTCATTTCATAGTAAATCCACTACTTTAGTAACCCCTAGGGAAAACTTGTGCAATGTGTGATTAGCATCCCATAATTCACTAAGAACTCCTATAGGGCTACCTTAGTCATGCACTTTATCCTTTAGACCTCATTATAAACAATAGTCATAAGTAGAGAACCAATCATGTGTACCATTTGAATATAAAGACAAGTCACTCATAGCAACCATTCCTTCAATATACATGCATGCATTCATGTCATAACAATATGTAAAGGAACCATCTACCACATCCTACCAAGTCTACTAGTGCAATGTATTAGTGAAGTCCCATACCCCTACTCCTACTTAGCAAACTTACCAAGAATTTATAGAGTAGTTCATGCTCCATTCATTATCTTATTATTTAGGGAAGAATAACCTTAACCGACATAGACCATGTGAGCTACATGGAATTCAGTGTTCTACTCCCACACCGAAAAGAGAGTGTTCTACTTGCCAAGGTAGAACCATCATTACAACTTCTAGGTGGATCCACTATCTAATACCTATGTGGGCAAACATAGTTATGGAACAAGGAGATTGCTACTAAAAACTCGGACTTGCTAAACGTAAAAGGTTTCCATCTCATGAGACAACATATATATTGGGAACCCGAACTTGCTAAACGTAGAAGGAACCCATATGGGAAGCCGGACTTGCTTAATGTACAAGCTTCCATCTCATTTCCATGTTCACTCGCTGCTAAGCATAATTCCCTTTTAAAGTAGTATTAAGCCTTTACTTACAATTTAATTCAATAAGGAATACATTAGGGACTCAACCCATCATTCAACATATCACAAAGGTTTCAAAGATGAGAATAACCTTTCATCATAGAACCAACAACATGTGAGAATGTTCATTCATTTCATATTCATATAGTGTTTATGAGAATTTCCTTTTATTCAACATATCAACACTACCATAATCATAACATAACATTCATACTCACATCCTAGCATACATAGTCATATCTTCATGGTCATGTACATTTCATGCATAATAGTATGTAAAGGTGCATATGAGAATTAACCTTTCAATTGACATCATAGATATATCATATTCATATTTATGCATGGAGTGTGTGCGTGCATGATTGTCCTCGCAATGGCACAACAAAAAACAACATTAACATCATAGACACCTCCCTTGTCAAGGGGATCATAACATATACATAATATCTCAACTCATGCACAATTCACATATATTGCATTTAAGGATCTTAGATCATGTAAGTCAGATATCTAATATTCATCATTCAAGTACATCATTCATGGCATGTATAAAATCATATAAACATATAGGGGATTAAGTGGGTAGGGCCCTTCCACAAGAGAACCTCATAAACCTCAACATATAGACCATACCATGTTCATAACATCTCATTCATATTCATAATGTATCATACTTAGTCATAGCTAGGGTTGTAGAGAAGAGGGACCTTGTCTCAACACTACAATTCATACTAACAAGTAAGCACCTCCACCATAAGTGGATCAAACGATTCATTCAAAGGATATATAATAGGTAAACATCTCCCCCACAAGTGGATCAACAATTCAATAGAAGGCTACTTAACAATTGAAAATATTCATTCATAGCCATCAAGGCTTTCTTCAAGATTCAACCCTATTTTCTTGATATTCATACATCATATAGGATAACCTCATAATACAATAATGAATTTCATAATAACATACTAGATTCTCATCCTCCAATCATCATTCAACACAAGCTAGGGTTTAAAATTGAGAAAGAAAAGGAAAATCATGGGTCTTGGGGGGAATTGTTTAAAAACCATAAGTATTACATGAATTCATCCACAAACATTCATATATAATCATAAATAACCATTATAGATCAATGGAATCGATTTTATAAAGAGACCCACGAATTTGATTGAAAACCTAGAAATTGGGGATCTTTGAAAACTTAGTTGAAAGGGCTTTTTGGTGATAGCTAACCAAGAATAAAGAACTCCTATACCTTAGCCTTAGAATCCCACAAAATTTGTGATGAAAATCTTCCATCTCCTAGCCTTAGTTGATCTCCTTCTATGTTCTTCAATGGAGGTTTTTGAGAGAGAAGATTTTTGGGAGGGAAAAGGAGTTGGGCTTTTATTTGGGTCTTGGAACAATTGATTTAATTGAGTGAGTTTTGGGGTTAAAATGACTTAAATAGGGGTCCTAGGCTTGGGGAAAATGAGATATCCTTGAGTTAAAATAATTGGGAAAAGATCCAATAAGTTACTTGCTGGAAATTGATGAAATGGCATCATTGAAGCCTTCACGGACCGTGATCATCACCATGGCCCATGAAACGGGTCGTGAAGATTTTCCAGCCTGACAGTGCTTCACAATTTCGGGCATAACATTTTACTGCGAGATCGGAATTGGGAAAACTCAGTGGCGTTGGAAAGAGGACTCACAGACCTTTAATTTTATAGGTCATGGAACACCTAATTCATTTTGTGCTGAGAGATATAATCATTTGAAGCTGACCCTATACTCAAAGTCTATTGGAAACCCCTTCACGTGAGGCTCCATGAGCCGTGGTGCCTCTTGTGGTCATGATACAGTATCTAGGAAACCTTCTCCTTAACCCCTAAAAATCTAAAGCACCACCACGAGCCTTCCCACGAGCCGTGAAGTGGCTTGTGTGGAGGGGCTGTTTTTGGGCAGCCTTTGTTTAGCCACTGCCTAGCCTACCATGAGCCGTGGTCCTCACCACGAGCCGTGGTGGTGGTCATGGAAGGTGAGGTAGTGTCCATGAAAGAGTGGACTGCCCTAGTCCTCTTTCTTCGCTCTAACCCTCAAACTTAGCCCTCGCTTAGTCTACTAGTTTCCGGACGGCATAGTTGTTTCTTGACGTTTGACCTATAAAATCACCAAACTAGCATCAATAGCCATTTTTCATCATTTAGCTCAACCTACTAGATTTAGTCGAGCCTTAGCTAGGTCTTACTAGTTCGTACGGGGTGTTACAGGATGTCTATGAAAAATGTTAGCAAAAAAAATTCTGGAATTCCGAATCACTAAACTATCCATTGACTATAGCATACGAAAATAGGCAAAATGGGGGTTTACCTGCTCTATGGCTCGTTCGAACATGAAAATGGGCCGGTTTTCCCGTTAATACAACCTGGCTCCATAGCTAAGGTCTTAACGAACGTCCATGAAAAAATTTGGCAAAAAGACATCGGACTTCCGGATCACCAAAAAAGATGGAGAAAACACACAAAAATTGGTAAAATGGGGGGTTAACTTGCTTTGGGGACTCATTTGACCTTGTAAATGGGCTGTTTTGGTCATCAGGGCCAACTGGATCCATAGCTACGGTCTTAACGGACGTCCATAAAATATTTTGGTAAAAATGACGTCGGAATTCCGGATCGGCAAAAAAGATGGTGAACTATAGCACACAAAAATTGGTAAAATGTGGTGTTTACCTGCTCCGGGGTTCATTTGACATTGAAAATGGTCCGTTTTATCCTTTAGAGCCAACTGGATCCATATCTAAGGTCTTAAAAGACGTCCATAATTTTTTTTGGCAAAAATGACTTTGGAATTCCGGATCACTAAAAAAGATGGTGAACTATAGCATACGAAAATCGGCAAAATGAGGGGATTACCTGCTCCGGGGATCGTTTGACCTTCAAATTGGGCCGTTTTGTCCATCAAGGCCAACTGTCTTCACAGCTAAGGTCTTAACGGACGTCCATGAAATTTTTTGGCAAAGATGACATCGGAATTCTGGATCACCAATAAAGATGGTGAATTATAGCACAAAAAAATTGACAAAATGGGGAGTTTACCTGCTCCGAGTCGTTTGACCTTGAAAATAGGCTATTTTGGCTGTCAGGGCCAACTGCCTGCATAGCTAAGGTCTTAACAGACGTCCATGAAAAATTTCAGCAAAAATGACTTCGGAATTCCAGATCACCAAAAAAGTTTGTGAACTATAGCACACGAAAAATTGGCAAAATGGGAGGTTTACCTGCTTCGGGGATTGTTTGACCTTGAAAATGGGCCGTTTTGGCCGTTAGGGAGAACTAGCTCCATAGTTAAAGTCTTAGCGGACATCCATGAAAAACTTTGGCAAAAATGAAGTCGGTATTCTAGATCACCAAAAAAGATAGTGAACTATAGCACACGAAAATCAGAAAAGTGGGGGGTTTACATGCTTTGGGGCTCGTTTGACCTTGTAAATGGGCCGTTTTCGCCATCAGGTCCAACTGGATCCATAACTAAGGTCTTAACGGACGTCCATTAAATTTTTTAGCAAAAATAGCATTGGAATTACGAATCACCAGAAAAGATGGTGAACATAGCAAACGAAAATCGATAAAATAGGGGGTATACCTGCTCTGGGATCGTTTGACCTTGAAAATGGGTTGTTTTAGCCGTCAGGGCCAATTGGATCCATTGTTAAGGTCTTAACGTACGTCCATGAAAACTTTCGGCAAAAATGACGTCAAAATTCTGGATCACCATAAAAATGGTGAACTATAGCAGACGAAAATCGACAAAATGGGACACCTGCTTCGGGGAAAGTTTCACCTTGAAAATGGGTTGTTTAGGCCGTCAGGGCCAACTGGCTCCATAATTAAAGTATTATTGAACATCCATGAAAATTTCAGCAAAAATGACGTCGGAATTCAAGATCATCAAAAAAGATGGTGAACTATAGTACATGAAAATCAAAAAAATAGGGGATTTAACTGCTCCGAGGCTTGTTTAACCTTTAAAATGGGCCATTTTGGCCATCAGGGCAAACTAAATTTATAGTTAAGGTCTTAACGGATGTCCATGAAATTTTTTGGAAAAAATGACGTCGAAATTCTTAATCACCAAAAAATACATGGACTATAGCACACGAAAATGAGCAAAATGAGGGGGGGGTTTACCTGCTTTGGGGCTCGTTTAACCTTGTAAATGGGCAGTTTTGTCCGTCAGGGTCATCTGGATCCATAGCTAAGGTCTTAACAAACGTCCATGCAAATTTTTGGCAAGAATGACGTCGGAATTCTAGATCAACAAATAAGATAGTGAACTATAGCACACGAAAATTGGTAAAATGTTGGGTTTACCTGCTCCGGGATTAGTTGGACCTTGAAAATGGGTCATTTTGGACGTCAGGGCCAACTTGCTCCATAGATAAGGTCTTAACAGACGTCCACAAAAACTTTTGGCGAAAATGAGGTCCAAAGTTTGGATCACCAAAAAAGATGGTGAATTATAGCACACAAAAATCAACAAAATTGGGGGTTTACCTACTCTGGGGACCGTTTGACCTTGAAAATGGGTTGTATTGGTCGTCAAGGCCACCTGGCTCCATAGTTAAGGTCTTAATGAACGTCCATGAAAATTTTTGGCAAAAATGACATCAGAATTATGGATCACCAAAAAAGATGGTGAACAATTGGACACGAAAATCGATAAAATAGAGGATTTACATGCTTCGAGGCTCGTTTGTCCTTGAAAATGGGGCATTTTGGCCGTCAGGGCCAACTGGCTGAATAGCTAAGGTCTTAACGGATGTCCATAAAATATTTCGAGAAAAATGACTTCAGAATTCTGGATCACCAAAAAATATGGTGAACTATAGCACACGAAAATCGGTAAAATGGGAGATTTACCTGCTTTGGGGATCATTTGACCTTGAAAATAGGCCGTTTTGGCTGTCAGGGCCAACTGGCTCCATAGCTAAGGTCTCAACGGACGTCCATGAAAAAAATTGGTAAAAATGACGTCGAAATTTCGGATCACCAAAAAAGAAGGTGAACTATAGCACACGAAAATCGGCAAAATGGGGGATTTACTTTCTTTGGGGATCGTTTGACCTTGTAAATGGTCCGTTTTGGCCGTCAGGGCCAACTGGCTCTATAGCTATGGTCTTAACGGACGTCCATGAATTTTTTTCCCAAAAATGACGTCGGAATTCTGAATTACCAAAAAAGATGGTGAACTATAGCACACGAAAATTGGTAAAAAGGGGGGTTTACCTGCTTTGGGGCTCATTTGGCATTGTAAATGGGCCTTTTTTTGCCGTCAGGGCCAACTGGTTCTATATCTAAAGTCATAACGGACGTCCATGAAAATTTTGGGCAAAAATGATGCCGAAATTCTTGATGAGCAAAAAATTCATGGACTTATAGCACACGAAAATTGGTAAAATTGGAGTTTTACCTGTTCTCGGGCTCGTTTGACCTTATAATGGGTCGTTTTGGCCATCAGGGCCAACTGGCTCCATGGCTAAGTCTTAATGGACGTCCATAATTTTTTTGGCAAAACTGACGTCGGAATTCTGGATCACCAAAATAGATGGTGAACTATAGCACACAAAAATCTGCAAAATGGGTAGTATACCAGCTCCGGGGGTTGTTTGACCTTGAAAATGGGACGTTTTTCCCGTCATGGACAACTGGCACCATAGATAAGGTTCTAACGGACGTCCATGAAAAATATCAGCAAAAATTACATCGAAATTCTGGATCACTAAAAAAATACATGGACTATAATACACGAAAATCGGCAAAATTGGGGGTTTACCTGCTTCGGGACTCGTTTGACCTTGTAAATTGGCCATTTTGGCCATCAGGGACAATTGGCTCCGGAGCTATGGTCTTAACAAATGTCCATGAATTTTTTTGGCATAAATGACATCGGAATTCCGGATCACCAAAATATCCAAGGACTATACCACACGAAAATCAACAAAATGAGGGTTTACCTGCTCTGGGTTCGTTTGAACTTGAAAATGGACCGGTTTGCCCGTCAGGAGAAACTAGCTTCGTTTCTAAGGTCTTACAACTTCCATGAAAGGTTTGGAAAAAATAAATCCAAAATTCCGAATCACCAAAAATCCATGGATTATAGCACACGAAAATCGGCAAAATGGTGGTTTACCTCGTTTGAACTTGAAAATGGGCCGGTTTACCCGTCGGGACCAATAGGCTCCATTGCTAAAGTCTGAACGGACGTCCATAAAAAAAATCGGCAAAAAAAATTAAGAATTTTGGATCTCCAAAAATCCATGGACTATGCACATGAAGATCAGCAAAATGGGGGTTTACCATTTCTAGCGCTTGTTTGAACTTGAAAATGGGCCGGTTTGCCCACCGGCACCAACTGGCTCCATTGCTAAGGTCTTAACGGAAGTCCATGAAAAATTTCGGTAAAAAATATCTGGAATTCTGGATCACCAAAATTCCATGGACATAGCACATGAAAATCAGCAAAATGGGGGTTTACCTGCTCTGGGTTCGTTTGAACTTTAAACTGGGCCGGTTTGCCCATCAGGACCAACTAACCCCATTGCTAAGGTCTTAACGGACGTTTATGAAATATTTTGGCAAAAAAAATTTTGAATTCTTGATCATCAAATATACGTGGGCTGTAGCACATGAAAATTGGGAAAATGGGAGTTTACCTGCTCTGAGGCTCGTTTGAACTTTAAAATGGGTTGGTTTTACCGTCGGGACCAACTGGATCCATTGCTAATGTCCTAAAATACGTCCATGAAAAAGTTTGACAAAAAAAATCCAGAATTATGAATCACCAAAATTCCATGGACTATAGCACACGAAAAATCAGCAAAATTGTGGTTTACCTACTCTAGGGCTCGTTTGTACTTAAAAATGGGCCAGTGGTCCCATCGTTACAAGGTGGCTCCATTTTTAAGGTCTTACTGGACGTCTATGAAAAAATTGGCAAAAAAAATTGGAATTTCAAATCACCAAAAATCCATGGACTATAGCACGAAAATCGGTAAAATAGGGGTTTACCTGCTCTAGGGATCGTTTGAACTTGAAAATGGGTAGGTTTTCCCGTTGGGATAAACTGGTTCTATTTTTAAGGTTTTAATGGACGTCCATGAAAAATGTTGGCAAAAAAAATCTGGAATTCTGAATAACTAAAAAATCCATTGACTATAGCATACGAAAATAGGCAAAATGGGGGTTTACCTGCTCTAGGGCTCGTTTGAACTTGAAAATGGGCCGGTTTTCCTGTCGATACATCCTGGCTCCATATTTAAGGTCTTAACGAATGTCCATAAAATTTTTTGGCAAAAATGACATCGGACTTCTGGATCACCAAAAAGGATGGTGAACTATAACACACGAAAATTGGCAATATGGGGGGTTTACCTGCTTTGGGGACTCATTTGACCTTGTAAATGGGTTGTTTTGGCCATTAGGGCCAATTGGATCCATAGCTACGGTCTTAATGGACGTCCATGAAATATTTTGGTAAAAATGACATCGAAATTCTGGATCACCAAAAAAGATGGTGAACTAGCACACGAAAATTGGTCAAATGTGGTGTTTACCTGCTCCGGGGTTCATTTTACCTTGAAAATGGGCCGTTTTGTCCGTTAGAGCCAACTGGATCATAACTAAGTTCTTAAAAGACGTCCATGAAATTTTTTGGAAAAAATGATATTGGAATTCCGTATCACTAAAAATGATAGTGAACTATAGGACACGAAAATTGGCAAAGTAAGGGGATTACTTGCTCTAGGGATCGTTTGACATTGAAAATGGGCCGTTTTGTCCATCAAGGCCAGCTGTCTTCATAGCTAAGGTCTTAACGGACGTCCATGAAATTTTTTGGCAAAGATGACGTCGGAATTCTGGATCACCAATAAAGATGGTGAATTATAGCACACGAAAATTGGCAAAATCGGGGGTTTACCTACTCCGAGTCATTTGACCTTGAAAATAGGCCATTTTGGTTCTCAGGGCCAACTGCCTGCATAGCTAAGGTCTTAACAGACGTCCATGAAAGAGTGGACTGCCCTAGTCCTACCATGAGCCGTGGTGGTGGTCATGGAAGGTGAGGCAGTGTCCATGAAAGAGTGGACTGCCCTAGTCCTCTTTCTTGGCTTTAACCCTCAAACTTAGCCCTCGCTTAGTCTACTAGTTTCCGGACGGCATGGTCGTTTCTTGAAGTTTGACCTATAAAATCACCAAACTAGCATCAATAGCCATTTTTCATCATTTAGCTCAACCTACTAGATTTAGTCGAGCCTTAGCTAGGTCTTACTAGTTCGTACGGGGTGTTACAGGATGTCCATGAAAAATGTTAGCAAAAAAAATCTGGAATTCCGAAACACTAAAATATCCATTGACTATAGCATACAAAAATAGGCAAAATGGGGGTTTACCTGCTATAGGGCTCGTTCGAACATGAAAATGGGCCGGTTTTCGCGTGAATACAACCTGGATTCATAGTTAAGGTCTTAACGAACGTCCATAAAAAAAATTGGCAAAAATTACATCGGACTTCTGGATCACCAAAAAAGATGGAGAAATATAACACACAAAAATTGGTAAAATGGGGGGTTAACCTACTTTGGGGACTCATTTGACCTTGTAAATGGGTTGTTTTGGTCATCAGGGTCAGCTGGATCCATAGCTACGGTCTTAACGGACGTCCATGAAATATTTTGGTAAAAATGACGTTGGAATTCCGGATTGCCAAAAAAGATGGTGAACTATAGCACACAAAAATTGGTAAAATGTGGTGTTTACCTGCTTTGGGGTTCATTTGACCTTGAAAATGGGCCGTTTTATCCGTCAGAGCCAACTGGATCCATATCTAAGGTCTTAAAAGACGTCCATAAATTTTTTTGGCAAAAATGACTTTGGAATTCCGGATCACTAAAAAAGATGGTGAACTATATCATACAAAAAT
>JAJOOS010080129.1:0-38485 GCA_029582725.1 Solanum chiquidenum | reverse complement strand
GATACGGTTGCTCTAAAATTTGGGTTATACCCATTTCCCACTCAATTTGACCCCCTAAACAAGAATATGAAGTCGGATTTTCGAAAAACGAAACGGATCTTTTTATAAGTAGCTAAACAAATTTCTGGTAACTTCCGAAGCACATTTTTAAGAACTTTTTGGGTCAAATTCAAATATAATCATTTCATTAAGTTCTCAACTCCAAACTCACATATGAGGCTCTAGTTTCACTCTATCATTTTCCGAGTCGTTACAACAATATATAGATATATACTACATAACCAAACATTATTTATAACTTTTTTTGTGAGGTAAATAAAATATTTATCAGCAAAAATAACAGAGTCCCTCAGTAGCTATCAAAAGGAATCAAGTAACATATAGAACTAATATGCATCAACAAGAAACATGACAAGAATTTCACTATTGCATCAAATTAGCAGCAGAATTTAGATGCAAAATGGTTTGGAACCATAAAATTTTAATATAGGTCCGCGTGATGAAATCTGAGACATGTTTTCTGCACTTCTCTTTATAGTATCACTCTCAAAGAAGTATCACAACGGGCTCAAGTGACAGGTTGAGGGCAGATGTTCTCAACACAATTCCTTCTACTTCTGCTTAAGTGGACGTCTTTCTTTCTGATCAACTGAAGGCTGACCCAGATATTAAAATACATTGTGTAAAAAGAATAAAACTAAGTTGATGATCACGTAAGTAAGTGAATTTCACCAATGGATGTACTATTTACTAACTCTTACCCTTGACCCCATATTAGCTATCCCTGGTGTATTCTATCTATTAGATGAGGATTGGTAGCCTCAAATATCCATTGTATAATCTCTTCTCATTCGTTACCCCCTTGTTCAGGAAAGTATGAATAAGGCGAGTTCTAACATAGGCCTCCGTTAAAAAAGCAATCAAAACGAAGAGAAAAATAATACATGCATAAATAATATTACAGAATTACTAGTTATTAGGTTTACTTTTTAAATTTCTCATGGTTTCTATAAGTCTAATTGTAGATATAGCGGCTCATGCTTGGGTGATAACAATTTATATTGATTTTGTTAAGATAAATCATGCACTTACAATTAGAGTAGTTGACTTTCGGAATCTTGAAATGATGAACAAAATATGTAATAAACCAACGATTCAAGAATTAAAATGGAAAAATGCTTCACAAATTAATTCTCAAAACCAAAGTTCCAAGTTGTACGAACTGTCTAACATCAAAAATAAATTTTAAAAAGATGACTATTTATAGAAATCTAATCCTAAATAAAACAAACTAAGAAAACATAGAAAAAGTAGGATTTGGCAGTCGCTTCTACGGTTCATGTTCTACCGCTCGTAGGTAGTCCTACAGCTCATAGATACCTTGCAGGAAAATAGCTTCCTAAATATTTCTCTAGACTTTTTTACCGACAGGTTTTACGACATATAACTTTGCACAGGCCGTCCTGGTTAATTGTAGTCCAAGTATAGGAACTCAACATCTCTAATCGTTTCTACAACATAGACCTATGGTTCGTAGAAGTTCCTACATCTTATAGTCCAGTCTCATGGTCCAATACTTTGCTCAAAAACTCTAGTCCTTATCTACGGGTCAATTCTACGGCCCGTAGGCCAACTCGTAGGAATTAATAAAGTTTGTTGCTTCACTGCTTTCTTCAACTTGAACTGCCAAAATCTATTTTCCTGCAAAACTTCGACAAAACAACACCGAATCTACTAACAAGTGATTCGAGTCGGCTCCCTCTTTCCTTCACCACCAGCTAGAGCACAGTCTTCGCCGGTCTCAAGGTTATCAACAAGACAAGAACCGTAAATATGCGGTACATTGATGGGATACTTATTCTTTATCATGACGTTCTTTAATTAAAAATAATCAATACACATACGAAGAGAACAATATTTCTTTCCTAAAAACAAAACTGGAGCACCCCATAGAGAGATACTCGGTCGGATGAAACCCTTATCTAACAAGTCCTTCAATTGATCCTTTAACTCCTTAATTTATGGCAGAGCCATACCATAAGGAGAAGTGGAGATATGTTTCATATCTCAGAGAAGGTCAATGGAAACTGACTCAAGAGTAGGGATTTCAGAATCTGTATCCCTAACCCAAACAAGATGATAAATGCAACCTTTAGAAATTATATTTCTACCCTTACGACAGGAGATAAACCGACCTATAGGTGCTGAATTTCTACCTTCCATTCTAAGACAAATTCATTCGGAAACTGAAATCTAACCACACTAGTTCTACAATCAATGGAAGCATAAAAAGAGTGAAGCCAATCCATATAAAGAATAACATCAAAGTCTATCATGTCTAACTTCACGAGGTCAACTAAGATGACCTTATGGGAAAATGAAATTGGCAACCTCTATAAACTCGTTTAGCAACAATAGAATCACCAACAGAAGTTGAGACTGAAAAAAGTTCTAAAAGAACCTCGCGACTAACATTAAACTGCATAGCCACATAAGGATCACAAAAGACAATGTAGCACATGGATCAACAAATTCATACATCAAATTAAAAGACTCGTAACGTACTAGTTACCACATTCGGAGAGCTCTAATGATCTTGTCAAGTCTGAAGAGCATAAAATTTGTTATGATGTGGAGCACTACCTGAACTAGAAGAAGCACCATGTTGAGTCGGGAGATCAACCTTACCATTTTTAGCTTGTGAAGGTCGATCCCTCAATCTATGATCATTCTTCCCACAATAATAGCAAATACCGGTACCAACAAAGCATATTCATGGATGACTTTTTCCACACTTTTGGGAAGTGGGGAATGAAGACCCACTAGAACCACCTCTTTGAGGTTTATGGTTGGACACCCTATCCTTGTTGAAATTTTGACCCAAAGTATTTGGCAGATTCAAACAGGAGAACTTTTGCCAAAACTGAGAACACCCATTTTCACCGAACTTCGAGTGAAAAAAATCACCACTATCCATCCTAGCCCTCTATGATTCTCTAGACGTTTCCTTGCGCTTTTCCTCCTCAATTTGTTGAGAATGAGTCATGACCTTTCCTTGCGCTTTTCCTCCTCAATTTGTTGAGAATGAGTCATCAACCTTGATATATCCATTTCTTTGATTAACGTGGTGGTTCTACATTTTTAACCACCTTCTCGAACACACCCCAAACAAACTTACTCATCATTGCCTTAGAGTAGGCAACCAATATCAGAGCATACTTAGACAATTGAGTGAACTTCAAAGATTACTCCTTCACACTCATGTTGCCTTGCCTTAAGTTGATAAATTCTTGCACATTTTCCTCCCTCATCTCAAGGGGAAAGAACTGATCAACAAACACCCTTTTGAACTTATCCCAATCCAAGGGACCTGCATTAATAGCCCTCTCCTCCTTCATTAAGCAAACCACACTTAATCAACCCCTTTAAATTATTAATCGTCCAAGTGGACCTTTTCCACCGGAGTCCCTCCCATGATATCCACAATCTTTTGGATCCCTTCAGCAAACTCTTGGGGATCTTCCTCCACTTTAGAGCCATGAAATTCTGGAGGATTCATTCTCGTAAAGTCTATTATCCTTGCTACATCCATACCCAAATTTGGGTTCATGGGAACTACAACCTCCCTATAATATTCTACCATCATGGCTTGATCCAACACTTGAAATGTGGCCCTAAGCTCGGGATGTGAGACTTTCTCGGCCAAAAGATCAACCGAAGTTTTGTGAAGATTCGTATTCCATATTTGTGTTCCTTCTCATCAAAGCTCTTCTGGGAGGTATGTTCTCAAAATGCATAGAACACAAGTTAGAAGGAAACCTTATAGTGTTCAAATCTATCGCACAACTGAGGAGTACGAAAGAAGTGAAATGTTTCTTCCACACCTCGTAGTCTTTTATTCATAAATGTGGCACGTTTTACACTCATGAATAATACTCTAATAAACGCGCTTGTCAGACACCTAGGACTCTTTAAAACCTGGCTCTGATACGAAGTTTATTACAACCCAATCTACACCCTAGACGTGACATGGTGAATAGAGTCCCGAGAGACCCTAATTAAGCCACTTGACATAAGAAATACTAAGAATTAAAAGAAAGCTTGATAATAGTCTCAATCAACCTCATTTATACCAACATAGTACAATTCGCTGAAACATCTAATGTCTCATGTAAGCCTCTATCATCCTAGTAAGTGGCTAGCATAAACCCCTAGCTCATGAAATAGTTTGAAAACTAAAATGACATGAAAGTAAGAACATCATAAGTTTTCATGCCCTCAGAACATGAAGACTCACCAAAGAAACTCAATAGCGGAGAAATACAACTAGCCACAGTCGGATGGAGAAGCATCAACCCTATATTATAAGACAATATAGGCACATAAAAATAGTATGTGTCAGTAAATGGAATGTATCGAGTATGAGAGAGTGCATAAAAATGGACATGAACATGATACATATGGAAAATATGATAGTGCATGACCGAGTATAAGATAACAAAACATAATAAGATAAAATCATAAGACATAAGACATGGTCAATACAACTCTTGAGAAAACCCTTTTCATAAGTTGAAAATCTAAGCCTTTGAGAAAAAAGGAACATAATCATTTGTAGGATAGGTTATTGATAACTGACATAGACCATGTGAGTTATAACATGAAATTTGGTGTCTTTCCCACACCAAAAAGAGATGTCCTACTTTGACAAGGTAAAGACTATGAACTTTTAGCTTAGTTGTATCCATTAGCAATGTGTTTCAAAGACCAATCCTATGGGGGAATGTAGTTAGAGACAGGGAGATTGCTACTAAGCGTAAATCCTCTACTAATAGTAAAGCCTCCATCTCAAAGTCTTCTTGTTTCTAAGTAATCTCCCAATGGAAATAAGCATAATTATATCATAATCATCATTCTTTGAAAGATAAAAATCTAGTAATATCAATCCAATCATAACTTCATAACATAGAATAGCTCTTTTCAACATCATGATTTCATAACAAGTTCATAAGGCACTTGTCAAAAGTATCAAAAATCATAGTTCACCCTTCATATAGAAAATACTTCAATTAAGAAGCAACCCATTAATAAACATATGAATACTTATTTAAAACATCCTTTCTTCATAAATTCCTCAATTTCATAATGCATACATAATCCCAAAACATAGTTCATATTCATAAATAAGCATATGGCATGGGCTAAAATGAAATTCATTGAAAACATACAATTTAGATAGAATGATGCTTAATAAGATGAAATGTAGTGAATTGAATCATAAACAATTGAACTCATGAAGAACATGCAAACCCTAGAAATTTGGGTGAAATTCATGGAAGAGAATTGGAGAAATCTTGGGACTCAACGGATGAAAGAATGCATTGATGAAGCTCTTCATACCTTGGGTAAACAAGGCCGTAAGAATTTCAAGAGGAAGAGACCTTGAAGCTTGAAACCCTAGTTTTTTCCTTGAGAGCTTGAAGGAGAATTTGGAGAAGAAATGTCACGCCCCAGATTCAAGGGGCGCAACTGGCTCCTAATGCCAAAACTCAAGCTCGAGCCGACCCTGCTGAACCATTTGCTACTAGCACATGGTATCCACGTACAATCAAAAAAACAAACAAATATATCTCGGCTTAAAATTAATCCATCGGCCGGCAAAGCCTCTGTAAACAGATCTATAAAAGAAACAGCTACTAACAAGATTTCATATAAAGAAATATCCAACTAGCACAGAAGTACTGATTGGGCCGTCGAGGCCACCATGATCTCTATACCAAAACTGAAAGCAGGTATATATCAAGACAATACATCAAACAACTAACAAGCTTCAGCAAACCAACAAACTAGGACAGCATGGCCATAACGACTTTTACTCATAATCCCCTCGATACTACAACAAGGTAGGACCATAATCAACACACAAAAATAGAAGATACCATGATAATCCGATAAAAGATATGTATTTCCATCGCAAATTGCTATTTACGACTTATCAAAGCTAGAGTCGATAAAAAAAATGGTCTTACCTTGATCTTAAGTTCGTAATACACCTCAAAATCTTAAAATATACCCAAACCCTTGTTGTCCCACCACCAAAGTATGATATGCTACGAAATTGATAAAACAAATTATACCATGATGACAAGTTCAACGCATAGAACAACTTCCGTCAAGACTTAGGTCAAGAAAATCTATAATTTGGTTGATCCTAGAAGTGGGTTTTCTAAGTTTTCTGGTTCTTCACTAAGAAAAATGAAGAAAAGTCGAAGAAGATGATATATAAAATGTTCCACCGACCTAGGGCCCCACCTCACGTGCCTGCTTGCGCAGTCTCGCAAAAATGCAAATATCTCTCTGTTCTAAAGTCGTATGAACGAATGGTTTGATGCATTGGAAACTAGACTTGTAGACCTTTGATTTTATGGGCTCGTGGGGCCCATAAAATTTTATAGATGGGGAGAAAACCTCCAAGACAGGTGACACATATTTCAGATAAATCCTTAAAAAGGAACTTACGATAACTTTCGCCAACTTTTATTTTTCCACTTACTTAACATCAAAACTTGAGATACAACCCTTAAACACTTAAAATATGACATACCACATCATTCTTAATATATTACCTACCCTCCTTTTCTTTCCACGAAGATACGAGTTAATTTAGACGTTTCAAAAAGTAAGGGTGTTACATCCTTCCCCCCCTAGGAACAGTCATCCTCGAATGAAAAATCTGAGTCACGCAGTTAAGTCCTTAAGAGTTGCCAAAATTTAGGCAGAGTATCCTTTGTAAATGTGACTATCCAGGAACGTAAAACATAGAAATTCTAACCTAGGCGTCTCACAGGATGACATAAATAGCTAAGCATTATAGCTCTGCAACAACAGTGTGAGCAAAAATACAACGACAACAACAATAATAATAAGCAACAATATAAAAAATCAGATAGGTATCTTACCTCACAGCACTAATATAAACTGATATTCCATCACCCTAGGGTATGAAACAAGTGATGATATTTGGACCTCATGTCATCCTCAGCTTCCCAGGTCACCTCTTCTCTATTCTTGTTTCTCCACAATACTTTAACCGAAGCTACCTCTTTGGTACTTAATTTACGGACCTGCCGATCTAATATGGCAACTGGAATTTCCTCGTAGGACAACTCCTCTATGATCTGAACATCCTCAACTGGGACAACCCGAGAAGGGTCTCCTACACACTTCTGTATCATCAATACATGGAAAACTGGATGAACAGATTCTAGTCCCAAAGGAAATTTTAACTCATAAGCCACTCGTCCTACCCTCCGAAGGATCTGGTATAGCCCAATAAATCTTGGACTAAGCTTGCCTTTTTTGCCAAATCTCATAACACCCTTCATAGGGGAGACTTTTAAGAATACCCAATCATCGACACAAAATTATAAGTCCCTTCGTCGCACATATGAGTATGATTTATGTCATCTTTGAGTTGTTAGTAACCTCTCCCAAATGAGCTTAACCTGCTCCACTGTCTGTTGTACTAAGTCGGGTCCAATCAATCCTGACTCACCTACCTCGAACCATCCAATGGGGGATCTACATTTTCTCCCATACAAAGCCTCATAAGGTGACATCCCGATGCTGGAATGATAACTATTACTCTATGCAAACTCAATAAGCGGCAAGTGGTCATCCCAACTTCCCTTGAAGTCTAGCGCGCACGCCCGTATTATATCCTTGAGTGTCAAAATTATGCGCTCAGCTTGGTCATCTGCTTGAGGGTGAAAGGTTGTACTAAGATTAACCTGTGTCCCCAGTCCTTTCTGGAAGGACTTCCAGAAGTTGAACGGTAAATTGTTCTCCTCTATCAGAGATAATAGAAATTGGGACACTGTGTAGCCTAAAAATCTCTCTAATATAGAGCCATGCATAGTCTTCAGCCATAAAAGTAGCCCTAACTGGTAAGAAGTGGGTTGATTTTGTTAGTCTCTCAACAATTACCCAAATGGAGTCAAACTTGCGACGCGATCGAGGTAACCCTGTAATAAAATCCATATTAATTGCTTCCCACTTCCACAAAGGAATGGCTATCTCCTGAACTAGCCCAACGGGCTTTTGGTGCTCAACTTTCACTTGTTGGCAGTTAGGACACTGTGCCACAAACTCAGCAACGTCCTTCTTCATCCCGTGCCACCAATAGATCTCATTAATATAATGGTACATCTTTGTCGAACCAGGGTGAATAGAATAACGGGAATGATATACCTCTTCCATAATCTGATGTTGAAGCCTTGCAACATTCGGAACACATAATAGACCGCTATATTTGAGGACTCCATCTCCTGCCATATCAAATGCTAAAGACTGATGATCTTGAGCCTTGGCTCTGATCATCTTTAAGCTAGGATCCTCTTGTTGACATGCTTTTACTTCAACAACTAGAGATGATATGGTTGTGTCCTGAATTGTGAGCTCACTATCGTCTGCCTCTAACAATCTGGCTCCCAAGCTAGCTAACTGATGAAGCTCTTGCGCTAGCTCACGCTTCTCAACACCTAAATAGGATAAACTACCCATAGATCTTCGACTGAGGGCATCAGCTACCACATTTGCCTTTCCTGAATGATATAAAATATCCACGTCGTTGCCTTTCAGTAACTCAAGCCATCGACGTTGTCACAGATTTAACTCCTTCTGTCTAAAGATATATTTAAGGCTTTTATGATCTGTGAAGATGTCAATATGAACGACATACAAATAGTGTCTCCAGATCTTTAACGCATGCACAACTGCATCCAACTCTAAATTGTGGGTCGGATAGTTTTTCTCATGCTTTCTTATCTGCCTTGAAGCATATGTGATAACCTTACCATATTGCTTTAGAACACATCCCAACCCAACACCAAAAGCATCACAGTACACCGCATAGCCTTCTGAACCCTCTGGCAATGATAGAACTGGTGTTGATGTCAACCTGTCCTTCAGCTCCAGAAAACTATGCTCTCAAGCCTCAATCCACTAGAACTTAGTTGCTTTTTGAGTCAGTTTCGTTAATGATGCTGAAAGTGAAGAAAACCCCTCTACAAACCCTTTGTAGTACCCAACTAACCCTAAGAAACTACGAACCTCTGTCGGAGTCATGGGTTTGGGCCAAGTCTTTACGGCCTCAATCTTTTTTGTATCAACCGCAAAGCCTGCATCTGATACAATATGGCCTAAGAAAGCTACAGAGTCCAACCAGAACTCACACTTAGAAAACTTTGCATAAAGTTCTCGGTTTCAAAGAACCTGAAGGACTGCTCGCAGATGATTTGCATGTTCAACTTTTGAACGTGAATACACCAAAATATCATCAATAAATACAATCACAAACAAGTCTAGATACGGCCTGAATATACTATTCATCAGGTCCATGAACACTGTTGGGGCATTAGTTATTCCAAAAGACATTACCAAGAAATCAAAGTGTCCGTATCTGGTTCTAAAAGTTGTCTTTGGACCGTCTTTCTCCCAAACTTATATCTGGTGGTACCCTGATCTTAAATCAATCTTTGAGAAGCACTCAACACCTTGTAACTGATCAAACAAGTCATTGATCCTCAGAAGGGGATACTTATTCTTTATAGTCGCCTTATTCAACTGTCGGTAATCGATACATATTCTTAGTGAGCCATCTTTCTTCCTCATGAATAACACTGGCGCACCTTATGGTGAAGCACTATGCCTGATAAAGCCTTTATCCTGTAATTCTTTCAGCTGATCCTTCAACTCATTTAGCTCAACAGGAGCCATTCTATAAGGAGGGATAGATATGGGTTGTGTATCTGGTAGCATATCGATAGCAAAATCAATTTACCGTTCGAGAGGGATACGAGGGAGCTCGTCTGGAAATATATCCAGAAATTCATTAACTACCGAAATAGACTAAAGAGTTGGTTTTTGGATCTATATCGTGAATGCGAACAAGATGATAAATACAACCCTTAGTAATCGTCCTCCTCACCTTAAGATAAGAAATAAACCTACCTTTTGGCGTTGTTGTATCGCCTTTCCATTCCCAATCTTCCTCTCCTGGAAAGTGGAATCTAACAATCCTTGTCCGGCACTCAACATTATCATAACAAGACGCTAACCAGTCCACACCCATAGCGACGTTGAAATCGACCATCTCTAACTCTACCAGGTTTATCGAGGTCTGACGGTTGATAGTTTCTGTCGTGCAACCTCGATAGACTCTCCTAGCAATAATAGACTCACCAACTGGTGAAGGGTCGATCTAATGACTCTACTACTATACATAACTTCCCCGCAATAAATGGAGTAACATAAGACAGAGTAGATCCAGGATCTATTAGAGCATAAACACAATGGGAGCAAACAATCAATGCACATGTCACAACATCTGGTGATGACTCTGAGTCATGTCGGTCGACTAGTGAATATGTATGATTCTGGCCACTACTAGAACTAGATGCTCCCTCTCTGCCTCCACCTCTGCATATGCCTCTGCCTGCTGAAGTATGGGGTCCATGCCCTGTAGACTATGCTGATGAGGAGGAACCTACTACAAACCCGGTCGACTGACCTATACCACCCTGACATACGGTCGGGCAGTTCCTCCATCCATGCCCCTCCTGTCCACAAGAATAACAACATGTGGAACCCTGTCGGCACCTCCCGAAATGTATCCTACCACAAGTAGTGCAACGCGGTGGGGTTGTCCTAGCTTGGCCTGAACCCCTCTACTGCTAAGAGTCTGATGCTCGTGAACCCTCACCTTGGACAGATTGTCCCTGACGATAAAATCTACTACCTTGGAACTGTTGTGGTGGAGGTCTAGGTGTCCTAATATAATATCGCGATCTGGGACCACCCTAAAAATTTCCCTGTGAACCAGTGGGCCTAGCCCTCTTCTGTCTCTCTCTCAACCCTCTCACTCATATACTGTAGATGTCGGCGATCCTCTATGCCTTGTGCAAAGGCCAAAATTTGTGAGATATCCATATTATCATTTAGTGCATCTATAGAACAAGCATTGATATAGTCTGAACCAAGCCCTCCCACAAATCTGCGCACCCTGTCATGCATCGCATCAACAAATGATAGTGCATATCTAGCCAATGAATCAAATATCAGCCCGTACTATCAGACACTCATGTTGCCCGGTCAGAGGTTCAGAAACTAGTCCACCCGGCCATCCCTAATCTCTCGAGGCAAATAGTGATCTATGAAAGCTTCTGTAAAGATATCCCAAGTGGGTAGAGCTGCATCTTTTCCCCTAGATCTCTCCCAACTCTCATACCACACTACTGCAACATCACGCAATCGAAATGCTTCTAACTCAACTGACTCAGTCGTTGAGGCATGCATGACTCTGAAGATCCTATGAAGCTGATCAACAAACTGTTGAGGGTCCTCTCTGCGATCTGTCCATGTAAACTGTGAAGGATTCAAGGCACGAAATTCACGAACTCTTAAACTTTTGGGCCCTTCAGAAGGTCCGGCAACATCTGGTGTAACTAGTTGGCGCTATGCAGCTACTAATTGTGCTAACATACATACTGCACTCTTGAAATCCTGATGGAATAGGAGGAACTAGAGGTGGTACTGCTGGTGGAGTCAGGGGTCCTGTAGCCCTCGAAGGCTCCTGAAGAGACGGAGAAGCTATAGGGGCTGAGAAGATGTCTCCCTCTGGGTCTCACAATGGGCTACCTCCACATGTGGTACTTTGTCAGTACCGTCACCTGCAGTTGTATCTAGCCCCTGTTTATCTGGTGTCAGCCATCTCTATGTTCATACAAATATCAATTATAAGCTAGAAACATCAACCCTTAAGACACCGCTCTATAGCACGAGGTGAGAAAAATAAGGATAGTCATTCTAACATGCCCGGTAGCTTCTTGCTTATCGAATGTGGTGCACAACACATTTATAAACAAGACTCTACTAGACACGGCTTGCAGACTCCCTAGGATACGACGTTGCTCTGATACCAAGTTTGTCACGCCCCAGATTCAAGGGGACCAATTGGCTCCTAATGCCAAAATTCATGCTCGAGCCGACCCTGCTGAACCATGATCTCTATACCAAAACTGAAAGCAGGTATATATCAAGAAAACACATCAAACAACTAACAAGCTTCAGTAAACCAACAAACTAGGCCAGCATGGCCATAACGACTTTTACTCATAACCCCCTCGATACTACAACAAGGCAGGACCATAATCAACCCACAAAAATAGAATATACCATGATAATCAGATAAAAGATATGTATTTTCGTCGCAACTTGCTATTTGTGGCTTATCAAAGCTAGAGTCGATGAAAGAAGGGTCTTACGTTGATCTTAAGTTTGTAATACACCTCAAAACCTTAAAATGTGTCCAACCCCTTGTTGTCCCAACACCAAAGTATGATATGCTACGAAATCTATAAAAAAAAATATACCATTATGACTAGCTCAACGCGTAGAACAACTTCCGTCAAGGACTTAAGTCGAGAAAATCTATAATATGGTTGATCCTAAAAATGATTTTTCTAAGTTTTCTGGTTCTTCACTAAGAAAAATGAAGAAAAGTCTAAGAAGATGATATATAAAATGTTCCACCGACCTAGGGCCCCACCGCATGTGCTTGCTTGTGCAGTCTCGCAAAAATACAAATATCTCTCTATTTTGATGTCGTATGAATAAACGGTTTGATGCGTTGGAAAATTGACTCATACACCTTCGATTTGATGGGTCGTGGGCCCAATAACTTATTATAGATTGGGATAAAACCTCTGAGACATTTGACCCATATTTCAGAGAAATCTTTAAAAAGGAACTTACGATCACTTTTGCCAACTTTTATTTTGCCACTTACCTAACTTCAAAACTTGAGATACAACCCTTGAACACTTAAAATATGACATACCACATCATTCTTAATTTATTACCCACCCTCCTTGTCTTTCCACGAAGATATGAGTTAATTTAGACGTTTTGAAAAGTCAGGGTGTTACAAGAAGAATTTTTTGGGATTTTGGGGTTTAGACTGAATGGGAGGGAATGAATAATTTTGAAAAGTAAAACCAGTTATAGAGATAGTTATAGGGTCAAAATGACATAGTTTAGGGGTTAAATGGGTAGGAAAATATGAAAATACCCTTACTTCTAAATTGTCGAATTAACTTTATGCACCGACCTACAGTTCGTAGGAACTTCTACGGATCCTACTGGTCATCTGTAGAACAAAGTACTGGATCCAAAAATCCTGTTAACTCCATGATTCAGTTTTGCGGTCCATAGGACTTTCTTCGGGACATAGACCCTTCTCGTAGGAACCCTGTTTTCCAAAATATTTCACCAAATTAAGAAACCTTCTATGGACCCCTTCCTATAGGTCATAGGACTTTCTATGGACCGCCCTGGTGGTCCATAGGAAAAGTTAGAAACTAAATTTTCAAGAAACTTCAGGACCCCTTCCTACGACTACCTTGTATGGTCCGTAGGCAGGCTTCGTAGAACCTACACCAATGCCAAAAATGCAAATTTTCATTTCCAACTCAACTTCCCGATTTCTGAGGTGTTACAAAACTATAAATGAGAGTAGACTTGATAGATCATGTAGATAACAACGGGTTCATTAGACATGCTGCACCTTATATTTATAGATTACCAATACAATTTTTGCTATTGGGAAGGAAGAACTAGCATAATGTTATTGATTTCCTGTGAGTAGGGACCTACTGATATGAATATTTAACTCATTTATGTTATTGTCCATTTCTTAAAGTAGAAGGCCACAATGATTACGTGATTCATTCTTGCAACCCTTCCAAATATAAAAGTTGATATGAAAGTGTTTTAGTGAGTTTATTACTAAATGGTTAAGTTGATTGTGTTTACATGTGACAAACAAGATTGATGATTGTTTTTGTTTTCCTAGAAAAGGAATTTATTTCATGATTTTTATTATCATACTATCATGTTTTCTAACTTATCCCCAATTAAAATGGTTGTGGTTGAGTGTTATTACTTACTAAGCTAATGTCTCACTCCGCGTTAAATTGTTACACAGAACACAAGTTACATAGGCAAGTAGATTTTATTAATTAGAGCTAGAAAATTTACATTCCATGGTCTGCCCTGCACTTGTTCGCGCAAGCAACAAGCTTATCTTTTATTTATGGGACTTTCCTTTTAAACATCTTAGAGTCGCTCCATTTTTCATTTCTTTTATTAGAGTCATGATTATTCCTTTGTATTGTAGTCATGTGACTAGTTTAACTTCTTTACATATTTGGAGTTGAATTGGTATTATTGTCTGGCGATTAGATTGTTGATGGATATTGTGTCTTGATTTAAAGTGTTTAGTATTAATTTTCTCCTGTTTGGTTGGCTTAAATGTTTTGAAAAATGTTTTCCAAATCAACTTATTTTCCTCAAATTTAAGGAAAATTACTTACATTAAAAAAGCAAGGAAAACAATTTTCAAAACTCATTTATAACTTCACACCTCAACTTTCCATCCTAACTCAAGTCTTGAATATCGATTCCCGATACTAATTTTGGATCAGACTCCTGATTATTGATAGAAGAACCGACTCTCGACCTCGATTCGAGATTCAACTCTCGATTTCCTAATTGAGTTGGTGTTGGATCTTGTATGGATTAGAGCTCGAATCCAAGTTGGGTGTGGGGATCGAGTCTCAGATTAGGTGTTAGGATGCAGTTCAGGGTAGGTATCAAAGTCAAGTATTGGATTGAGAGTCGAGGTTGGATCTCATATCAGGTGTCGGGTTTGGATCTTGAAGCTATCATCAAGGTCGAATGTTTCAAATAGATATTGCGGTTGGATCTAGAATTGGGCTCTGGTCTCAAGTCAAGTATCATGTCTTGGTTTCATTTTAGGGTTAGGTCAGGTCTCGTATTAGGGTAGACCCCCTAGTTAGGGTCTAGTCTCAAGTTGAACTTCAGGGTTGGATCTCGGTTCAAAAGTTTGATCTTGAATCGGTGTTGAATCTCGGGTCAGGCTTAAGTCTCGGGTCGGGATCACATATTTGATCAAAAGTTGGGTCAGATCTCGGGTTTGATCTAGGATCTCGAGTCAAGAATCAGTGTTAGGTCTTGGATCATGTGTCGGGTCCAAACTCGGATAAAAAATTAGATCTTGAGTTGGGATCGGATATCGAGTTGGGATCGGGTATGAGATTTGGTTTTGGGATCGAATCTCAAGCCCAAAGTTGAGGTTAGATCTCAGGTTGGGTCTCATATTGGGGTCGGGTCTTGAATCGGGTTTTGGGGTCGAATCTCGAGCTGAGAGTCAGGGTTGGGTCTCAGATCAGGAATGGGTCTTGGGTTGGGAGTCGGGGTCGAGTCTGGTTGGGGCTGGGTCTCGAGTTGGGTTTCAAGATTGGATTCTAAATCAGTCTTTGGGATCGTGTTCAAGTTCGAGTGTTTAAAACATACTTTAGTTTCGCATGTCGGGTCTGAGATCGGATGTCAAGGTTAAATTTTGCATAGCGTCACTGGATCATGTCCCGGTTTAGGTAGGGGTCAGGTTCAGGTCCTAGTTAGAAATTGGGTCCCATGTTGGGGGTAGTCGTCAAGTCCTGGATCGGGTGTCAGGATCATGTCCCAAGTCAAGTGTTGGGGTCTGAATATGAATCGATTATTAGGATAGTGTTTTGGTTCGCGTGTTGGGATCGGGTGTCAAATCAATTATTGGGGTTGGCTTCCAGGTCAGAAATTATTTTTCTGAAATGTACTTTCTACTCTCTAGCCAACAATAAAAGATATTTTTTAAAAAATATTTTCATAAACCAACCATACACTAGAAAATATATTCCACTAACAACCCAAACATAACATAATAAGTTAAAACCCAACTTATTTTTCAAGAAAACATTTCCTTCATACCAAACATAGAGATTTCATTAGTTGTGTTGTGGATTTCTAAAACAGGAAAAAATTGGTAAGCCCAAAAACATGGGAAACTCTGTCCGATTTTTTTTATAAATTATTATTAAGGCTTGATTTGAAATTCTCTCTCTTAGCGTAATTCATAGTACTAAATTGGGTTTTGACATGCATCCTCAATAATTACACACTTATATATCATGTGGTATTAAAATAAAAGAATTAGTAGTGTCTGTGTGAGACATAGATCTTCAAGAATGTTATAATTCAATCATGATAAAGAAAGTATCCATTCTGTCACACCTCAGATTTGAGATAGAAAAATGCACCTTTCCAGGACCTGGTGCAAGAACCACAAAAGCCACCGACGGTCTGTGGTCTGACACACCATATGTATGTGGGATCCGTCATTGGGCACCAAATGTTTATGGTCTCTGACCCCACCCACGGTCGATCAGGATGATCTGTGGTTGGACCTACTTACTCCAAGTCTGACCGTAGGTGAGGGTCAGCAGCCAATTGGAAGGAAATAGTTGTTGGGTCAAATCAAACGGTCATATCTTTTAGCACAAAATGAATTAGGTGGCATGACCTATCAAATGAAAGAAAATTTAATCCTCTTTCATACGCCAATGAGTTTGCTAAAATCCCATCTCAGATTAAAACGTTATGCTCATTTTAGAAAAGGCCCTATTGCGCAGAGCTTGATCGACGACCCATACCGACGATTGGTAGGTCAAATGATGTCCCGTCAAACCTATAGTAGGTGGCACTCGTTAGCAGGTTGAGGGAGATAAGCTTAGGGAAATGGCTAAGGACAACAAAAAGGCTAGAACTTGGAATTATGAATACTCTTAGCAGAGGTTGAGTGGTGGGAATCACTCACAGTTTCAGCAGAGGTCTACAGCCCCAACACCTTCATCAGCTAGTGCTCCATCCCCAGGTTTCGACAGGATCAGAAAGGTAGGGCACCAACCTCTAAGTCACAGGAGAGTGCTTCAGGAAATTGGACTTTTCCAACTTGCCCAAAGTGCGGTAAGAACCATCAGGGCGAGTGTCTTGCAGGCAAGGAAGGGTGCTTTTGGTGTTGTCAGTCTGGCCATAGGTTGAAGGATTTCCCTTCTGCCAGACAGGGGAAAGGAGGTAACAATAATAGGACTCAGTCTACAGCACCAGTAAGTCGTCAACTCAACAGGGTGCTTCATCTCGTATTGGTGGCGGTCAACGCCAGAACAGGTTGTATGCTCTCCAGGCTCGCCAGGACCAGGAAGATTCTCCTGATGTGGTCACTGGTATGTTGCGAGTCTTTCATTTAGATGTTTATGCATTGTTAGATCCAGTGGCTACATTTTCTTTTATAACTCCCTATATAGCAGTAAACTTCGGTGTCAGTCCAGAAACTCTTTTAGAAACCTTCTCAATCTTTACTCTACTTGGTGACCCAGTTATATCTAGACGGGTATACTGAAATTACGATGTCACAGTATCTCAGAAAGGCACCTCAGCAGATCTAGTAGAGTTAGAAATGGTAGATTTCGATATCATTCTAGGCATGGATTGGTTACATTCATGTTATACTCAGTTGATTGTTGAACTAGAATCGTTCGGTTTTAGTTTCCAAATGAGCTAATCTTAGAATGGAAGGGTAGTAGCTCACTGCCTATGGATTGATTCATCTCTTACCTTAAGGACAGAAAAATGATTTCCAAAGGGTATATCTATCATCTTGTTTGGGTTAAGGATTCAAACTCTGAAATCCCAACTCTTGAGTCAGTCCAGTAGTAAATGAGTTTCTAGAAGTATTTCCAGAAGATCTTCACGGAGTTCCTCTTGAATGGGAAATCAACTTCGAAATAGATCTCTTTCCAAATACCCAGCACATTTTGATTCCTCCTTACATAATGGCTCCAGCCGAGCTTAAGGAATTGAAAGAGCAGTTGAAAGACCTACTAGATAAGGGCTTCATCAGACCTAGTATCTCTCCATGGGGTGCTCCAGTGTTGTTCGTGAAAAAGAAAGATGGTTCTCTCAGAATGTACATTGACTATCATCCGTTGAAAAAAGTCACCATCAAGAATAAGTATCCCATCCCCAAGATTGATGACTTATTCGACCAACTTCAGGGTGCTAGTTGCTTTTCTAAGATAGACCTCAGATCTGGTTATCATCAGCTCAGAGTCAGAGATAGTGATATTCCAAAGATAGCCTTCAAGACTCGGTATGGTCACTATGAATTTGTAGTTATGTCTTTTGGACTAACAAATGCTCCTACAGCTTTCATGGACAATGATAAGGGTGTTCAAACAGTATTTGGACTTGTTAGTCATCGTCTTTATCGATGATATCCTCATTTATTCTTGGAGTAAGGAAGAGCATGCCACTCATCTTAGAGTTGTTCTACAAACTCTCAAAGATCGTCAGTTATTCGCTAAGTTTAGAAAATTTGAATTCTGGTTATAGTCGATCGCTTTCCTTGATAATATGGTATCTAGCAAAGGGATCCGAGTGGATTCTCAGAAAATTGAGGCAGTACAACACTGGCCCAGACCCAACTCTCCAATAAATATCAGAAGTTTCTTAGGTTTGGATGGTTATTACAGGAGATTTGTTGAAGGATTTTCATCCATAGCTTCCCCATTGACCAAGTTGACTCAAAAGAAGGTCAAATTTCAATGGTCAGATGAGTGTGAGAAAAGCTTCTGAGAACTGAAGACTAGGTTGACTACAACTCTAGTCTTGACTCTACCATATGGTTCAGACGGTTATTTGATTTATTGTAATGCATCCAAGTTTGGCCTAGGTTGTGTGTTGATGAAGCAAGGTAAGGTCATAGCTTATGCTTATAGACAGCTTAAAGTCCATGAGAAGAACTACCCGACTCATGACCTCGAGATTGCAGCCGTAGTATTTTCCCTAAATATTTGGAGACATTACTTGTATGGTGTTCATGTTGATGTGTTCACAGACCATAAGAACCTCCAGTATGTGTTCACCCAGAAAGAGTTGAATCTTCGTCAGAGGAGATGACTTGAATTCCTCAAGGACTATGACATGAATGTGCTTTACCATCCTGGTAAGTCCAATGTAGTGGTTGATGCTCTCAGCAGGCTGTCTATGGGTAGTGTAGCACATGTTAAGGAAGAAAGAAAAGAGCTAGCCAAAGATGTTCACCAACTTGCTCGCTTAAGAGTTTGCCTTATGGACACATCATATAGTGGGGTGATAGTTTAGAATGGATCAGAATCTTCATTGGTAGCGGAATTAAGGAAAAACAGGATAGTGATCCTATATTACTTCAGTTCAAAGGTGCAGTTCATCGGCAGAAAGTTGAGGTTTTCTCCCAAGGGAGAAATGGTGTACTTCGTTACCAGGGTCGCTTATGTGTTCCTAATGTGGGTAAAGTTGAGGCAGCACATCCTTATAAAAGATCATAACTCTAGGTATTCCATTCATCCATGTGCCACTAAGATGTACCGTGATCTATGGGAAGTATTTTGGTGGAACGGCATGAAGAGGGACATAGCAAATTTTGTGGCTAAGTGTTCTAACTGTCAACAGGTTAAGGTAGAACATCAGAAACCAGGAGGTATGACTCAGGAGATTAACATTCCTATATGGAAGTGGGAAGTGATAAATATGGACTTCATTACGAGTTTACCTCGTACTCGCACACAACATGACTCCATTAGTGTGATAGTAGACAGAGTCATTAAGTCCGCTCACTTCTTGGTTGTCAAGACTACAGATTCAGCGAAGGACTACGCCAAACTCTACATCAATGAGATAGTCAGGTTGCATGGGGTTCCCTTGTCTATCATCTCAGATAGAGGTCCTCAAAAAAATGCAGCTTTCCAAGACCTGGTGCAAAAACCACGGAAGCCACCGACGGTCCGTGATCTGTCACACGATCCGTAAGTGGGGTCCGTCGTTGGGAATCAAATATTTATGATCTCTGACCCCACCCACGGTCGACCAGGACGGTATGTGGTTGGACCTACGAACCATAGGTCTGGCCTTAGGTGAGGGTCAACAGCCAATTGGAGGGAAATGGTTGTTGGGTCAACTTCAAACGGTCATATCTTTTAGCACAAAATGAATTAGGTGGCCCATGACCTATCAAATGAAAGATAATTGAATCCTCTTTCCAACGCCACCGAGTTTGATAAAATCCCATCTTAGAGTAAAAGGTTATGTTTGTTTTAGTGAAGCCATGTCGGGAAGAGCTTGACCGACGACCCCTAGCGACGGTTGGTAGGTCAAACGACGGCCCGTTAGTCCTGTAGTAGGTGGCACACGTCAAATTTAAGTCAGGGTTATTTTGGTCCTTTCCCATATGCGTTGGGCACTTAAACTACGTCATTTGATGCCTAAACTACGTAGTTTTACTCAGTTTAAGCCTAATAACTTAGTCAGACATACCTAGAACCTTTATTCACCAAAAGTCATCCAAACTTGGAGCAACAAGGAGAAAAAAGAAACGCCAGTTTCTCAAGAACAACCAGAAGGTTTGCTTCAAGTTTCAGCCCCGAAATTGAAGGATTTCTCTGTAAATTTCGTCACCAGATATGTGGGATTTCACTAGTGGGTTTCTTTCATCCACTAGGTCCTTAGAATTTAGTCAGTTCCTTGATTCTACATAGCTTGTTTAGACCTATGGTTTGTAAAATCTTGGGAAATTATTATGATTTCAGCTGCTATATAATACATAGTCTAAATATCAGTTTTTCTTGCAAATTTTGCTTAATTCCTTGTATGAAACTCAGAACCCTAGTTTGTATAAATTATCTTAGTTCATGAATTATACTTGCTAGGTCAGTTAAACAGATAATCATGCTCCAGATTTTGAATGTCACATTATCAGTACATAAATGTTGCATTCTCAGATTGCATGTTGGTATTTGAGCTATTCAGTATTTCAGTTATATTTGTGTCATATACATATTCAGTTGGGAGTAGACTTAGCACCGAGTTGGACTAGGGTTCAGCTACCCTCACAGTCCCAGAACTACGTGCCCCCATAGGATTATAAGTCCCCTCTGTTGGGCATTAGAATTAGTGATCACGCCAGCCATGCCTTTATACCCCTGGCAAGGTATATTGGATCCTCTTGATGGGGCGTATACATCGGACTCCACGTTTAGCTCACGTGGTTTTATGTCGGTTAATAGTAGCTCCCACAGTCAGACTCTTAGTGTATTTGACCAAGTTTTCAGTATATACTTCAGCATTCAGTTCACCATGTTATTATCATGATTAGTACTTGATCATTGCATTCAGCTTAGCTTTTCAGTTATATTTCAGTATTTACATTCTTGCTCAGTTATGCTTTGTTCAGCTTATATATTTGTTCAGCTTAGTATCTATATCTTGCATGCTGAGTACATTCCAAGTACTGGCGCATACTCTTCACTACATCCTTTCATGCTGTAGGTTCAGGTACTCAGCATCCAGATCACGCTTAGATCGATTCTCGGTCCGCATTTCAGCAGCTTCAGTGGTGAGTCCTCATACTTCGAGGACAATAGACATGCTTTTCACTTTAGTCTTTTTATTCAGTTTTGGTAGAGTTAGCTGGGGGGCCTGTCCAAGCAACTCCACTCAGTTAGAGGCTTTTCAGACGTAGTAATAGAATCAACTTGAATTGTTAAGTTCATCTTTCAGTTGTTATTAAACTCTTAGTATGTTTTATACATTCAGACTAGTTGGGTATTCCCAATTTTCAGATTCCACTACTTTTAGCTTTTTCATAGTACATGTTTTATTCAGTTATTCTCAGTATGCTTGATATGCGCCAGACACAGGGTTAGCTTGGGGTCTCTCGTGATCCTAGGTCTCGTGTTATGTCAAAGGGGATAACATCGACGCATGACACATTCGCTTATGCTTTCAGGTATTCAATGACATTCACATCAAGTTGGGATCATATAGATCTATAAGTTGAGTCACTCCACTTATGCTAAACGATAAAACAAGGCAAAAAGAAATGGAATGAATGACACCCCAAAGAATGCTATGTTATCTTAAAATGCTTCCTTTAAAAATAAAGATAAAAGGGTCTGATATACTCCCTAACTTTGTCATTTTGATATGATATACCCCTCGTAATAAAAGTGGATCATATATACCCTTACCGTTATACAAATAGCTCACATATACCCCTATCGTTACAAAAGGAGCTCACATATACCCCTCATCTAACGAAAGTGAAAAGGTTAGTTTTAAATTTATACTTTTGACTTTTAATTTTTGAAAAATTCATGTATGGGTATATATGATCCCTAAGGTATATATTAATCCTTTTCATACATAAATTATTTTTTTGACTTTTTTTAGGGGAACTTTCACATATAGCCACTCAAAAATAACTTAATTACGTTTCATAGCTATAGTTTACTAATTACGATTCATAGCTACATGTTATAGGGAGGAGAGTGGCGAGCGAGATTGGAGATGAAAGAGAGAGGCAAGCGAGAGAGGGCAAAGAGTGGAGAGAGACGAATTGTATATGTATTTTGTCGAATTGTATATGTCTATCTGTCAAATAATTGTATATATGTAACTGGTATACATATGTATTAATATATCTGGTGAGTGAGATTGGGAGAGGGAGGAGAGAGGCGAGAGCGAGAGGGCAGAGAGTGATAAGAGGCAAACTGTATATGTATATCTGTCAGATAATTGTATATATATAACTGATATACATATGTATTTGTATATCTGGCGAGAGAGATTGGGAGAGGGAGGAGAGAGGCGAGCGATATTGGGAGAGAGAGGAGAGACACGAGGGAGAAAGGCCAGAGAGCAGGGAGAGACTAATTGTATTTGTATATATGTCATATAATTATAGATATATGTGTATAATTCGTATTTGTATATGTATAAAAGAGGACAAGCAATGCAATTAAAGCTAAAATAAGTTGTGAGTCGTAATTAATTCAAACTATAACTATATTACTTATTAACTAGTATGTGTTTGCTTTTCCACGTAATTTTCCCCTTTTATTATCATTATTTGAGTTTCTTATTCTTATTTTATTTTTTCTTCGGAAAAGGATCAAAATTGCCCCTGAACTATGTGAAATAGATCACTTATACCCTTCGTTACATTTTGGGATAAAAAATGCCCCTACTGTTATCCTAAGAGACCACAAATACCCTCAAGAGTTAACACCCCAAATTTTTATTGATGTGGCAAGCCACGAGGGACTAATCCTTCCACCTAAGTGTTGCCAACTAGGATTCACTATAATAGAACTAGACCTTTAGCGGCGACAACAGTCGCCACAAAAGCCTAGAAAATCGTTACTAAAACTTTTTAACATTACATTCTAATTTTGTGTTTTTTTCTTCATTGTTTTTAAAAAACCAAAAATGATATCGATTAAGTAAGAGTTTGAAGACATTGTATGTTTTATTTTTATGTCATATGTAAATGTATAAAATGTACAATGATGCATTATATAGTAGGAGATTTGAATCGAGAAGTAATTTTGATGATTTTTCGTAATAATATTGGATGTTTTTAATATTGTTATTGCAAGTTATTTATTTTAGAAAATTAGGTTGCAATCGAAAATTAATTATCATATTATTTTGTTGAAAAAATAGGTTTCACTAGCGAATGGTTGTTGGAGCCTTAGTCGCCACTAAAAATCACTCATAACCTTTAGTGGCAATATTTTGGGATTTTGTGGCGACTTTGTCGCCACTAAAGGTCAAGTTCTTTTGTAGTGAATCTTAGTTGACAATGCTTAGGTGGAGGGATTAGTCCCATATGACTTGCCACATCACTAAAAATTTGGGGTTTTAACTCTTGAGGGTATTTGTGGTCTCCTGAGATAACAGCGGGGTATATTTTATCCCAAAATATAATGGAGGGTATAAGTGGTCTATTTCGCATAGTTCAGGAGCAATTTTGACCCTTTTCCATTTTTTCTTTCATTCTTTAGTGTAAAGAAAAGATTTAAAACTAACTTTTTCATGGCTATATTATAATTTAAAACATTTTTTCGGTTATATTGTAATTTACTTTTTATATTTGTAAATAAAAAGGGGCATTTATAATAAATTTTACAAGAACATTAGTGAACATAAATAAATTTGACCATCAAAATAATAAATTTAAATTAGTCGTTGAAAACAGAAAGTCAAAAAAAAAAATACATGTTAGGAGGATCAAATATACCCCATATGGATTATATTTTTCTTAAAAAAATAAATAAAAATATTTTTTTGACTCCCTTTAGAGAAAAAGAGCATATGTGAGTCATTTGTATAATAGTAACGATATATATGAGTCACTTTCATAACAAGAGTCATATCACAACTCTAAATGACAAAACTTAGGGGTATATCAGACCCTTTTTCCAAAAATAAATAATCATCTAATAAGAAAATTCAAGATTGATTTTGTTTTAATATACAGATTTCATCCCACGGTGTTGTGGGGAAGGCCATAAATGTAGTGAGAAGTGGAGACAAATATCAACAGAGAGACTCAAGTAATATTTGCAAAGACTAATATACACCATGTCTTTTCTTTATTTCATCCAAAATTAAAAATTGGGAAACCTGTCTTTTCTTTATTTCATCCTGTTGCGTTAGTCTAATACTACAGCCTCTCAACTAATATACACCATCCTTGCTCATAAAACTAATGTTGAATTAATATGTATCCCGTATCAATTCACAGCAGCTGGAACCCAGCAATCAATATCATTTGTCCTTTACTCGGATTATCATGTACAATGTCACTCTAACTCGTATCCAGAAAATAATAATTGACGAGCAATTGAAGAAAATCTCTCAACAAGGCTTGCTCTAGGATTCAGTATGGGGCCTTCTCCAGTGTTGGGGGGACATAGAATGGCAAGGTTAGGAGCTCAAATCCATACAAACAATGGGTACTGAAACACCACCAAAGATATTCCCAGAATCATGTCGCTAAGGATGATTTCAAAACTTCAGTCTTGTTACTGCGGCGCATGCAATCTGGGCATGGGACTGAATATACAGAGTCAGATGGTCTTTTGATCTCAATTCCTTTTGAATCACTATGTGCTCGTACATTTAGCATTTGCCGCTTGAAGCTTTTCCACCTGGAAACAGCAGTGCAAGGGTAAATAAGTCAACAAATTCAAATAAAACCAGCAACAAAGACTGCTGTCCACAAAAAGAACAGCCTAATGTGACTCACTGGCATCTGGCATGTAGAACAGAATGAGCTTTTCAATGAGTGGACACAGAGCAAACCAAAGCGATTAATTGGAAACTGTATCTCTCAAATTCAAACTACAACAACTGACAGTAGTGTTTCTATGGAATCAACAAATAAAGACTACAAGTAGTACAGCTTTCCCTGCTCAAGGAGCTTTAACACTAATAAACACTTTTACAACCCAAATGAAATTCAGAAACTCATTCAATTTTCTTTATAGACAGTCCAAATGACAAGTATCATCTAAATAAGAATCATGGAAATATATCAAAGACTTACCCAATATTTGGGTTATCATATAACAAAGCTAACTTCCTCTTGTCTGGCCTAATTGTCCTCGAGTGTCCACCATACAAGAATCTTCTATGACCCAACAGAAAGTGGGGGAAATTTCCTCCTTGAGTTGTCACAAATACTTCACTATGAAGACAAACAGTATAGTCTATAGCGGCCATCCTGGAAGAGTAATTCTAGAAGCAATAACTTGAGTCAATGTGAGAAAAAAATAAAACTAAAAACAGGGAGAAGGCAGTCGAACAATTTAGACCTGAAATGGGGCGAGTTCTTCGTGGGATGTTAGCATCTCTTTCGTTTGTAAAAGCGGAAACATCTCTAATAGTGGTTTCATGTGGCGCTCAGAGTCGTAGATCTTTCCAGAAGCTAAATAAATGGATGTGCTTTTACCAAACCCCATCCCTCTTAACATCAATCCAACCTGACATTAGTGTGGGAAGAAACTTAGCCACAAAAAGATGAGGCACCAAGGAAAGGAAAGCTTGATACATGAAATGAAAGAGCTAATCGGAGAATGAATAAAGTTGGAACAATCTAGTAGAAGTATGCAAAAGTCATATGTTCCTCTAATTATGTAGAATATCGAACTTCCCCCCTACGTGAAGAGGCATTCTCTACCTCTATTTCAATATCTAATGATTGACTAAAATTGATAAGTGGTTTAACAACGGTAAAGTTTATTTGGTTCTTCAAATTATCAACCTACCCTAGATTGAGCTTCCCCTAATGCAAATAATATTGAATGAGTACCTCGCATAATAAATACCCTGTATGTATGTAAAGAATTCATTATTATTTAAGTACACATTAAAAAATACTCCCTCAGTCCCAATTTATATGACACTTTTCTTTTTAGTCAGTCTCATAAAACAAATGACATATTTCCTTATTTGACAAATATTTAATGAGACTATCAATCTTTTAGCCTTGTTGGGTCCCACTTATTTGACTAGAAATCAACAAAAGTGTACTCATCTAATTAAAAATTCATTTATTTTAAGGATAGTTTTGGAACATTGCTAAGTCTTTCCATATTTCTTAAACTTTGAGCCCACTCAAACTACATAACATAAATTGGACGGAGGGAGTATATTTTTTGTAATTCTTTTTCATTTTGTTAGAAGCATGTATTTGAAACGGCCATTATACCAAAAAAATCCTTATATTTTATAAATGAAACAAACTTTAATAGGGTATACATTTTTAATAAAACAAATGTTTGAAAATGAACCTCTATTCAAAGAAGTTGACACAGGAAAATGTCAATAAATAAAAAAGTGGATGTTGCAGTTAATTTTTAAAAATGCAAGATTATACCTCAAATGTAAAAAGGTCAAGAATGTCTTAAAACTATGCAAAATTGAACAAAAAAAAACTCAATTAATACTATGGTCTAAAAAATGTCCTTGTCGTCAATAGTTTTGTCCAAAAATGTCCTTTTTGTTACTTTATTGGTAAAAAATGCCCTATATCCAATATTAAGATGTATTTATGGAGGTGCAAGTATCACATATAAAGGGGGAAAAAAGTGAGAACCTTAAATAGTTGGTGTAATGACCCTCCTTCCTGGAGAAAATGTCTATCAATTGATCCCTACGGTCAAAGTCTCCACTTTTCGAAGTCATTTTCTTCATTTTCCGATCTTTTCCGCATTTAGAGCTTTCCAGTAGAGACCCCTAGTCATTTATGACTAGCTAGGACTGACAGTTCAGTTGTCATGTCGTTTGTTTGGATTTTGTGCAAGTTTCCATATTTTGGAGCCTTTGAAACTTGAACGGTTGACTTCAATCAACAGTTTTGGAAGACAGCCTCATAATGCAATTATGACGGTTTCATCAGCCCTGGAAGGTCCATTTTAGGCTAGGGGCCTGGTTGGTTTGGGCCTCGAGACTTCTGGTGTGAGTTTGTGTCGTTAGGCATTTTAACTTTAAAGCTTAAGCCAAGGATTCACTTTGGTCAACATTCTTGGTAAACGTGCTTGGATGAAAATTCCATAGAGGCGGTTAGCTCTGAAATGTCGAGTTTGGTTTAGTATGACCTTTCGTGCGGTTCCCTAGGCTTTCGGTTTCATTTTGAGTCTTCTTGTGGTTTTTAACTTAAAACGAAACTTGGGTTTGGGACCCACTTTTCATCGAAACGGCCTCGGATGGAAGTTTTGATGGTTCTGTTGAGTCTGGAATGCCGAATTCGATGTAGTAGCATATTTCATTTGCACGCACAGGTTCCTAATGAATCCCGAGCACCCCATCGAAGAACTCGAAGTTTGAACAAACCAGTAGAAGTGCTGATATCTGGTGCATGCTTTTAGCGACCAGAATTTAGTACTGTCGAGTTTGGTCTAAAATTCGAAAATTAGATTCAACCCTTATTTTTGAAAGGCGATTTCTTCATCATTCGAGCTCTGATTTAAATGATTAGAAGTCCTGTGTGATCTTTGGGAGCGTGACTACTTGGGTTTGTGATTAGAAGTTGTTGAGGAGCCTTCGTTTGAGGTGAATTTCAGCTCGAAGCTGCTACCATAGCTTGGTTTTCTTGTTATTTCGCATGTTGTTGTTGTGGTTATTTTTGGGCCTTGAATTGTGTTCAATTTTGGAACACAAGTTCGAGGCGTAGTTTAGGAACTTTTGACGGATTCAATTTCGGATTCCCGGTGTGGGTCCCACATTCGTTTTGACTCAATTTTGAGTCAATTTCCAATTGTTGCGATTTTAGTGTCAAAACGTTTGTAATGATGTTGTGATCGATAATTTGAAAGTTTGGCGGTGTTTAGAGGCATTTCGGATGCAAGTAGCTCGTGTGTGGTGGATTTGGAGCGCTTGTGTTCAGCTTTGATGTAGGCTTCGATATACTTTCTTGATTGAGCTTCTTAGATAATGCCTAGTATGTATTTCATGTAATTTTGGATGATATTTGCTGGGTATTTTGCTTTCCTCTTGTTATTCCATCCTTTCTTGATTCCATAGGAGCCTTGGGCTTATTGTGGGTGTTGAGATCCTTAGTTTAGACTGTGGCTTCGGTTGTGGTGAAGGTGATCTTGCTTATCCTTGTTAGGATTGATTCGTGGTTGCCTTAGACTAGGCTGGACATTAAATGCTTTAGGTTGTGCTTTATTGCCTCGTAGTTATAGTTTGCTCCCTTTAGGGCTTGTGTTGGGTCGTTCTCCTTGCGTTGATGCCTATGGCCATGGTGGCTCGTCATAGTCGTGGGTTGGTCCTAGTTGTGCTCAATCTGGGACTAGAGCGGTGTGATTGGGGTAGGGAGTCGTCCCTTGAGTTTACTCCCCCTTTATTGATTTGAAATCTCTTCTTGATCCCTTCGCTTGTTGATTAGCGGTGGGCATGTTGTATTCTTATTGAGCTTATGATTATACTGTTGGGCCCAAAGTCGTATGTGAGGACAAGTTGGATCCCAGGTTAGTACTCTCTAGTTGTGTGGTTTCATTGGCTATATAATTATTTGATTTTGAGTTTCTTGTTTGAATGCTGGTGATGACATGCATTGCATTGTTTGCTCATTCTCACGGATTTTGTGGTACGATCCCAACCCATGCGTTAGCATATTTATCGTTCATGATGAGATACTATTTTACTTGATTTTTATTCTAAACTGGTTTTAACAAGAGTCGTACCACCTGGATCACTTGACTTATTGATTTTTGAGATTACGAGGCGTCAGGGACATGCTTTTTTCCTACTTGAGATATTAGAGGCATCTAGGATGTGCTCAGTTTTCACTTGACTACCCGACGCATCGACACCCTTTCTTTCATGCTTTTGGTCTTGCTGGTGCTCCTGGGAGTTTATAGGCTAGGTAGGCAGCCCCTTTATTGGTTACTCATGGTTTGAGGTCGTTACTTTTAGTTTGAGGCTGATGTTGACAGTTCGAGGCCGTTGTCTCCAATCTAAGGTTGATGTTGACGGTTCGAGGTAGTTATTCCCAGTCTGAGACTAATGTTTTTTGGTTCGAGGTCGTTACCTCTGGTTAGAGGTTTGGACTAGATTTTATCAAAAAATGCAAATAACTTCATTCTAATAATTGTTCGTCATTGGCCTTTTTATCAATTGGACACTAAAATGTTTCTCCTAGGTGATCTCGAGGATGAAGTATATGTGAAGCAACCAACTTGTTTGATTCTCAGAAGGTGCCTAGTGGTCCTATAAACTCGTAACGTAGATCCATCATTGACTTGAAATATTCTCCTCGAGCATTGTTTGGTAAGTTCAGCATGGTTATTCAACTTTCATTCTTAAGTTAATTGTTAAGTGCTTGTCCAACCCTTAATTTCTAGTTCATGTGCAGCCTCCTTAGTTTTACTTGCCTTTAGTTCTATCATTCTTGTCTTATTGGTTCTACTTGCCTTTAGATTCTTGTTCATTGATCAGCCTCAATTTTATTAGATCCAGGATTTACTTATCCCTATGTGTCTGCATATTTTGCTACGTGTATGATGTGTGATTCCCTGACAACACATATTTGTGTTTCTACCCCTATAGGTGATAAATTAGTAATGGATCGAGTGTATCAATCTAGTTTCATATGGATCTTATCATTCTCGGTATAGTGGACCTTGATGTGATATTGGGTATGGATTGGCTATCTCTTTATCATGGCTATCTTTGACTGTCACGCCAAGATTGTTACCTTGGTTATGTCTGGTGTTCCTCGTTTGGTGTGGAAGGGTACGGTTAGTCATGCTTTGAGAGTGAAGAGGATGGTAGAGAAAGGGTGTTTGGCTTACTTAGTGCACATTCGAGATACCAGTGTTGCCACTCCCTCACTTGAGTTGGTTCTTTTGGTGAGTTTGTTGAGGTCTTCCCGACAGACTTACCAAGTATTCCAAAATCGCGACATTGATTTTGGTATTAATATAGAGCGGGTCACTCAACCATTTTACATTTTTCCCTATATGATAGCACTGCCAGACTTGAAGGAACAGAAGGAGAAGGAGCAATTGCAGGATTTGTTGAGTAAGGGGTTCATTAGACCTACTGTTTCCCCTTGGAATGCTCCTGCCTAAATCATGATGAAAAATGGTACTATGCAGATGTGTATTGACTACTAGTAGTTAAACAAGGTGACTATCACGAACAAGTATCTGATACCGCTTCTTAATGGTTTATTCGATCAGCTTCAAGGTGCTTCAGTATTCTCAAATATTAACTTGAGATCGGGCTACCATTAATTGAAGATTAGGGCTTCATATATTCATAAGAGCGCTTTCAGGACTTCTTACGGCCACAACAAGTTTCTTGTCATGGCCTTTGGGTTGACGAATGCCCTAACAAGTGTTTCGATCTTATTTAGACTCGTTTAATTTGTGATTGTGTTCATTGCTGATATTTTGATCTACTCTGCGAGAGAGGAGCACAAGCAGCTCTTGAGGATTGTGCTTCAAACCTTGAAGAATAAGCAATTGTCTGTCAAATTCTTCAAATGTGAGTTCTGACTTGAATCTGTAGCATTCTTGGGGCATGTGATGTCCAGGGATCGATTATGGTGGATGTGAAAAGATTGAGGTAGTTCAGGATTACTTAACATACCGATATTCAAAGCTTTGTAGGGTTGGTTAGGCGCTAGCTACTACAGACATTTCGTAAAAGGTTTCTCTTCTATTGCATCTCCGTTGACTAAATTGACTCTAAAGAATGTGACTTTTCAGTGGATCACACTATGAGCAAAGCAAGCTTCCAAAAGCTCAAGACCATATTGATGCTAGTTTAGGAAGTTCTCATTACATGGAAGGATTTTTATTTGACATCAAGAGCTTAGAGTGTTTCAACAGAGTGTGGAAATCAAGAAGTAATACAAGAAAATATTTTTGGCCATAGCATGGTGTACATGTAATTAAGGGCATTTATGTCTTTTCTTATCTTAGTTGACCTTTAAAGTATAAAAAGAATAGAATGAAGATTATTTGGGTAGACTATTTTTAGGTGAACACTCTTGTTGAGTATTGTGGGTTTATCCCTTTTGTCTCCATATTGAATCTCTCTTAAATATCTTTTGGTAAGATTATTCATGTATGAGTTTGAGTTCAATCCTCTTCTTCCTTGAATTTAATGGTGTCATTGTTTTTTAAATTAGGGGATTACAAATCTATATTTGTTGGTCTCTAATTTAATTCAATTGTGGGATTGTTCTTTCATTATCTTCTATCTACCCTCAATTTCTTAATTATCATTGAATCTATCTATGTTGTATCTCGTCTTACATCAATTGGTATCAGAGCAAGGCTAAAGAATTTTTCCTACAATTCTTAATCCTTAAGTTAATTATTTTCTGAAAAAAACTTTAAAAAAAGGTTTGATTGTGTTTGACCTATTGAGATTGTTGTTTGAATTCTACAATCGAGAATCTCCCCTCCTTTTACTGTTTTGGTGTTGTTTGTGAACTAGGAGTTGTATGTTTTGAGCTCTATCATTGAGAACTTCTGGAAGTGGAAATTGGTGGAAGAAAATTGCTTGGGATTGGTGGGTTTGTTGGGGAAAAAAATATAAATAGTTGAAGATTGTAGCTGCGGCGCAAATTTTGTGAAGATGTAGCTATATTTGTTTAAGGTCTCTTGTTTAAATTGTTTGGTTGGATTTGGCTAATCTTTGAGTTTGAAAACATCTGAATCCATCACCTGGATGTGGAAAAAGAACATGACACAACAACTTATACTCCATTGAGCTTCACTCGAAGTTTTGAGTTAAAAAGAAAAAGAGCTGAAACTATTTGATTCACGTTGGATTGCTATTGTTTTTAAGTTCATTTGGGGGTTACTCAGAATTTGGGGTAGGAAACTTGAAATAGAAGCTCCATTGAAAGTTATCAACTAAGCTTGAAGCTTCGATCTTAAATTTTGGGTTTCGCAAACGAGCTCCATTTCAAGTGGGTGTTATTTCATTAGATTGACAACATCTTAAGGAGTTCATCTGAAATTTGAGATTGTTTCGGTGAGATTTCAGGTGGTTTTGAGTTGAATTTCAACTGCTGAAGGAAGGTGATGAAGATCTGAAAATTTCAGATTTGAAGAAATAGGCATTATACAAAAATAACCACAAATATCAGAAATAGCAAAAAGAAACATCTTGGTGAGATGTTTTGAATTTCATTTAAAATTTAACCTTTTCCTTGCTTGCTTTTCTTATTCTTCTTTTGTATTTTTTAGCTAGATTACAATTAGTACTATTTCATACTAGTGTTATCTAGTTTTGTGTCCGTATTCCATTTCGTGCCAATTTGTTTAGTACTTTTCTCTTTTAGTTTCGTTGTGTGTTTATTTCATTCCTAGTCCATTAGTGTGTTTTGTCCTTTGTTAGTGACATGAACTCCATTCTGAACCGATACTTGAAGGCTTGCTTTGAGGTTATTTGGGATTGTAGAACCGTGAAGAGACTAAGGGATACCCCTTAGTGGTGAAATCATTTGAATGTGGTCCTAAAAGCCTACCACCTTTGAGTGTATACACAAGTGGAAAGAAAACTGAGTGCTAACATTTGAGTGATACACGTGAGGGAGTCACTTGTGAGGTCCATTATTTTTTCTAACCACTTTTCTTGTCTTAATTATGTCTTACACGGGTTCAAGAAGTTACAAGGGAGGTTTGGATGACTATGAAGAAAGGAGAACTCCATGTTATAATCCTACTCCTTATAGAAGTTATAGTGAAGTATCCTATGATAATTATAGTAGTGTTTCTCCAAAAAGAAGAGTGCATGAGCCTAATGGAAGTTTGGCTAAATTTGAAGTTATTGTTGAGGAATATGAGAGTGGTTGCACTTTTGATTGCACCTTAGGTGTAGATAAATTGTGTTATACCAACTTCATTGATCCATCTTTGGTTGAGTGGTTGGAGATACCTTGTCATAAAAAAAGTTCACCATATAAATTTGGTGGAAGGTTGGTTGACGAAGAAGTGAAGATTGTTGTTTACCTAGGGAGCTAACAAGAGGGGATTTGGTGTGATGTTTATCCTTTGTCTACTTGTTTGGTGTTTATGGGATCCTTGGTTCAAACATAATAAATTTTCGTTTGATAGGAATTTGGAAAAGGCCACAAGGGTCTGCCTGACCGTCACCTTTTTGAGTTGAGGCGCCAATTAATACCAAAAACTAAAATATTTTATTGCATATATAAATATCCAAAATCTCAAAAGCAGTAACATATTAGCAAATTCAATTCAAGAACTAATAGTAGGTAGTAGATACTATAAGTCTAGAACTTGAATGACTAAATAATTCAAAAGACAAATGACTAGCAATACTAGAACTCCAAAAGTCTGTTCTTCAAGATTTTTTTTAAAATAGGCACATTGCAGTAGACAGTAGTCTCCAGAAATAAAACAACAGAGCATGAAAAAAAAAACAGAAACTGCACACTGCTGACCGCTGACTGCACATGAAACCCTGAAGGTCACAATTGTGAACTGGAGAGAAAAAAGGGAGAACAGAGTCGGGTTTGTCCAAAACACCAAATAAACCCTAATATCGCCTTTTAATTTTAAATCAGGCCTGTTTAAAAAATAAAATAAAAAAGGCAACGTCTATGTTGTCTCGCCGCGTTGCCACACGCCTATTCTCGCCTTTGCGAGATCGCCTCGCCTCGCTAGTAATAGGCGACAAGGCCTTGCTTCGCCTCTCGCCAAGGGCGATAAGGGCTCGCCTTTTACAACCCTAGGAGTAAGAAAGTGAATAGTGACAACTCAAAAGATCAAAAGGAAAGGATATTTTTGAATGAAGTGAGGGAGTGGCTACAAGCACAAAAGAAAAGAGAGTTGAAAAATGAGAGTAGAGTGTCACTAAATGAAATGAAGAAAAGTGAGGCAAGTGAGAGAAAAGAAGATGAGATAAGAGAAAAACAAGAGTGTGAGTGAGATTTTCTTATTCTAACTCTAACCTTTTGAATTCTTGTTCTTCTAATGTTTTCAATTCTTTTGTAGGTATTCTTGAAGAAGAGCACAAAAGGAAAACTTAACATGGAAAGAAATTCAAGAACTGCATGATGCATGTAAAGTTGAGACTACTTCTTCAAGTGAGCAAGTGAGCTTAATTTTAGAAGATCAAGGTAAAGAAGATTCTTTAAGTGCTTATCACGGTAAAAAGAGGCTAACCCTAACTCTCTAGTCACCTCAAATGTACTTGCTAGTGACTTGAGTGTGAATGTTAGACGGTCTTTGGGTGAGGTTGATGATTCTATACTTTGTGTTAATATGCAAATGGATTGTAACCATACACTAGTTCCATATGATTGTAGAGTTAAAATTGTCATTGATTGTGAGCATAAAAAGTTTGAAGTTATTGTTTTGCCAATTATGAAAAAACATGAGATACAAAGTGTTTCCTTGAATTTTTATGATGAAGGTGAATTTATTTTTTCTTTAGCTACTAGGAACACTAAAAATGTGATTGATGATGCAGGTCTCTTTGCTAGTGAATTTAATTGTTAAATTCTTTATCTAGTAAGGACATGAATATACTTTGTGATAGTCATCTTGAAATAGAGCAAGGGAAGTGTGATGATATCCTTTTTGAGCCTAAGGAATGTCAAAAATTCAAAATATTTTACAATCCTTTATTTGGTAAAAATACTCAAGAAGGTTTGAAAGGTGATATTTGTGTTGATAATGTGAGTCCTTCTTTGAGTTGTCCTAATCTTGATTGTGTGATTCACATTGATCATAATTTGAAATTTGAGTTTAAACTTTAAAGATGTGAACAATATTGATGAAGTCCAATTGAATATTCATTCCTTGTCTTGTGCGCACTTCATGAAAGTGATGATTCAAAATTTAAAGAGTGCATGACTTGTGAAAATGATTCTTGTGGCTTACTTGAGGGTGTCAATTGTTTGGATGTTAGCAAGCTAGCTCCCAAAATATTTGTTGAAAGCACATCATATTTTGAAAATTCCTCTAAAGATGAAGAATGTACTTTAAAGAATGAGGGAGGCACTAGAGAAAGTAGTACGTAAATTGATAGATGCTAGTTTGTGTGTCAATTTATTCACTTACTCTAGATTTACTTTTGAGGATATGCTTTGGGTCGGTTTTTTGAATGCTTCTAGAAAGAAATGTAAATATGATCCATTTGAAGCATTGCCAAATATCTATGGGTATAAATGTAATAATCCTTCTTTTGATGAATTTACTAACATTCTTGATTTATTTGTGAAACAACATCAAGAGAGGATCTACCAAGAGGTAAGATGCTTGGGAGAATCTTCTTGGGCTACAAAAAGTTTGAGGTATCTTTGTCTTCTAAAGCCAAGAATGATTTGTTTGAAAGGCTGCTTATATTTGCACCTTCTAAAGCCATGAAGGTAAATTTCTATGTCTTTGAACTTTAGAGTAGCGATGTTGTTATGATTAGTGAAAACTATTTAATGTTGTTATTTGATTCATGTTGTGAGTTACTAAGTGAGAAACTCTTTAACCAAAAAAAAGGGAGAAACTCAAGAAAGTTTTGTGAGAGATATTTGTGTTTGATCCGGGGAATGCTTACTTTGCGTTTAAGGGTTGTGAATGATATTGTTAGTTCTCTTAATTTTGTGGTTAGAAGAGTACCATCAAATTGTGAATTGAGGAACTACTTGGTCCAAATTTTTAAAGAAACTAATTTTGATTTGAAAGTTCAAATATTTAGAATTATTGGTTTCTTTAAGCTATTTTATGATTATTGTATACTTTTGAGTCAAATTCTTGATATTACGCTTGAAAAAGTGATTTTTATAGAATTTCATGATTCTTGGCGCTATCATAAAAGTGTGCAGTTTTGGAAGTGGTATGTAACTTGTTTGGAAGCTAATTTTTTGGCTTGGGTATTAATTCCCTTCTATGTTTTGCAAGGTTTGAATTTGAGGTCGAATTCTTTTCAAGAAGGGGAGAATGATGTAAGTTTGGGAAGTACTCATTGCATGGAAGGATTTCTACTTGACATCAAGAGCTTAGAGTGTTTCAGCAGAGTGTGGAAACTCTCTCTCCTACTTTCTAGGATTGCAGAACCTCCCTTTTCCGGTAGACTAGCCGGAAATTGACCCCTTTCATTCAAACAACTCAGTTCTTACATCCCGTGATTACTGTTTTACAAAAAATCATCTCCCGTCTTTAGAAATTATGGGGATAATAGAATATATTTCAACCAAGGTTTTAAATCATATGACATCACCAGATGGACTTCAAACAATGTTGCATGGTATGACTGGGTGGAAAGAAGCAGAAAAATGATGAGGGTTACGCTTAGTGAGAAGGTGCTAGACTGGATTTGTTTCATTCTCACAGAAGCATCATCAGACCAAAAAAAACAGGTGAGAAGGTGGAGATTCAAAGATCAGGTGGCAGAATTCTTTGGTACGAGGAAACATAACTCTCATGGGAGATATATGAGTATTCTCTCACTGAAGGGAGAGGACAGAACAGTTATTATTGTACCCGAGTCAGACATAAATGCCGGATGGAAAAGTGTGGCATTTAAGATTCAAAGTTTCATTAAATGCTCACCACAAAAGGAGAAGACACAAAGCAGGACACATGACTCTAAGATGCCATATGCAAAAGCAGTTACAAACAGCAAATGGCAAAGTAACAGCCCTGATATGGTCACAACCAAAAGGCAAAGAGACTGGAACCAATTGTGAAGCCAAAATCAACGATCAAGGAGTACTGGGAAGATGTATCTTTGGATTTTTTGACAAGGAGAAAGCTGAAAATGCCACCCTGTCTGAGGTTAGATGTTGGTCTTCGATGGTATGGAAAAAGGCTTTTGGGATCAATATCTATGAGATGCTGGAAAATTGTTACCTCTTTGAGTTCCCAAACAGATACATGGCAGAACAAGTTCTCCAGGGAGAATGGATGTGGAAGAGAAGCATACTCAAGTTAGAGTGGTGGAACCCTACTGCAGGATGTGTACCTATCTCTTACAAACCCAAATCCACTTGGATTAGGGCTATGGGTATTCCAATGCATCTTTGGACGAAAGAGACTTTCCACGAAATCGGAGAACTCTGTGGAGGGTGGCTGGCGACGGAGGAGGAAACAAAGCTAAGAAACCACCTCAAATGGGCTAGGATCGAGACACAAGGGGATGATCGGAGCATGCCGACAGAAGTCACCATCACCAGAGAAGGAGTTAACTTCATCATCCCGTTATGGGTGAAAAGGAAAACTCGCTTTGAGTTGTCGCCGGAGAGAGATGGACCAGTTGCCGGAGAAGATGAGGGGGCTCAAAGAAAGATCCAGTGGATAATAGAGCCTTCAACCTCTATATCCGGGAATCCTGAACATGATGGTGACGGAACAGGGGAGAAACACATGAGGACAGCTGGAGAATTTTTAAAATTGACTGAAAGAGCACGTGATGGGCATGTGCAAAATTTTAAAAAAAAATTGGGCCTGAAACCTAATGGGCTGGACCATGCAAATATTTTTGCTAACAATTTTAACCAGCAGCCCAAGGACAATCTATTCCAGGAGGTCATAGTGGATGAAACCACGGTGATTTATTCTTCAAATTACCACATGCAGAGAAGACAGGAAATACAGGAAGCTGCACTTTTCACCTTTGAAGAACAACTAGAAATTGAAGGAGATGAAGGGGAAAACGAAACTGCGCAACTGTGCGCAGCAAGCGAGGAAGTAACTGAAGATAAAGAACATGGGAAAATTGTCACAGGTGATTTTGAAACAAGTCAGGAAATAATGGGGATGGAAAATTCTGGGGAATTATGGGATGTACAGGAGATCGAACCCCTTTGTACACAACAACAAGGAGCTCTTACTGAAACGGAGAGGAAGGACACAGCCTGGATTCATCAAAACTTACTGAAACTCCATAAGATGTTTGGAGTGGATTTCCAGGGGATGGAAAAGGATGCACTTGAACTCCTTAAGCAGGTGGATGCAAGCAGGCAAGTAAGAAAAATGGAGAGGTCAATAGAAGTTAAGAGAACAAAACATAAAGGAGCACAAGAGTTAAAGAATCTGATATCCTTTGATGTTTAAATTCAAAAGCAATGGAGATAGAGGGAAGGGGACGGGGAGCTCACAGAATACTCCATGAAGATCAAATTAATCTCATGGAATGATAGGGGGTTGAAGGATCAGGGGAA
>JAJOOS010080127.1:0-30199 GCA_029582725.1 Solanum chiquidenum | reverse complement strand
AGTCCCTATTTCCCATTAATTAATGTTGAATGTACTTCCGCGACCGATGAAGTGTGATGACAAGTTTGAAGAGGCTTGTTTGGGGTTCCTTCGGGTTCCTCATTCGCCATGTCACGTCTAGGCCCTAGGCTTGGGTCGTGACAGATATGCTAACAGTTTGGGTGTGGGTTACATGAGATGACCATTGAATTGGGTTCCATGAGAGGACCATTGAATTGATATTAAAAGACTGTATGTTGCTCTAAATTGATAACCAATGTGTATTATTTAGAACGTGTGATGCTACATTGATCCTAAAAAGATGACTAATATTGTATATGTTTGGTATATGCTTGTCTTATAATGTTGTGGTTACTTGCATGTGTTTCACTTTTGGGATAGCCGCGTGATCCTACCAGTACACTGTGGTTGTGTACTAATATTGCACTTGCTTATTCTTTGTTGAGTACAGGGCATCTTCAAGCGGCTATTGATAAACCTCAGCTAGGTGACTATTGAGCGTGACCGAATTCAAGGGTGAGCCAGTTCTTTCAGGCTGTCATGAGTCTCTCTTGTTTAAGTCCACTCTTTTCGAACTCAAACTATTGTTTAAGGTGTTGTTAGTTTCGGGGTTGTACCTCTTGTTCTTAGACTTGTCGTTAGTAGAGTTTTGGTACAATGACTTTCAGGTTCTAGGGGTTGTTCTTCCGCATTAGTTTGGTTAGTTGTTTGTTAAAACCTTGGAGTTTATGGGGACTCCATTTTTATAGTCATTTAAACTTGCTTCCGTATTCTTAAATGCCTTAGTTTTCATAAAATTTGTTTGTTTGGGTTGTAGTAATGGTTCTCCCACCAGATGATTTGTGTGGGTGCTAATCACGACGGTCTGGATCGTGACAATTATGATGTTAGACATGGAGAGATTCCACATCACCTTATTTATGTGTTGATTTATTATAGATGTAGATATTTTTTTCCTTATGGTTATTTATATAAATAAACAGATTAATCAAAGAAAAAAATTCATAATCTTTTAAATTTTTTAAGAGATATCGTAAATACTAAGAGAGACAAAAAAAAGAAAGAAAGAAGATATTACTCTCACACACAAAAATAATAATCATTATGCTTTAAAAGAGAAGTCATGGTATCATTCTATTCAAAGTATAAATTTACAATGAAGAAAAGATAAACATTATTCTTAGCTAATATTAATGCTTGGCCATCAAAAATGTAAGTGTTACAAATTTTGTTGGCAAAATGGCAAAATTTAATAAAAAACAATATGATGAAAATCAATATGTTATCACGTAAGGCAAATCACGAATAAAAACTAATAATTCAAGCTTGCCTAGAAAGAAAGAAAATAGTCCAATGAGAATAAATTGAAGGGAAAAGGGTTTGAAAAATACTCCAACTTTGGCCGAAATTGTTGTTACGGTATCAAACTTTATGAAGGACCTTTTACCCCCCTGCACTATTTAATAGTGTATTTTAAAGGTATATATGTGCCCACGTGGACACATTACTATTTAAAATGATGAAATATACCTTTTAAAACACACTATTAAATAGTAAGGGGGGTAAAAGGTCATTTCCAAAGTTTGGTATCGTAACAACAATTTCGACCAAAGTTGAAGTATTTTTCATACCCTTTTCCCTAACATTTGAGATTTTCCTTTCTCCCTTCTCTTAAACTTTATAGGGTAATGTTAACATTTTTTTCACCAACAATATATATCCCGCATTAGTATAAAAAAAAGAACAAATCAACAACCTTAAAAAAAAGAAATGAATTGTAAAATTTTGATACTACATACAAGGTCTACATAAATATATAGATTAATTGAGTTAAAGGAGTGATTTCTTTAGTTTACTCTTACAAATAAAATAAATAGTTGTTGTTATTGTTGTTGTTGTTATTTTTATTCTTATTGTTGTTGTTGTTGTTATTATTGTGGATTAATAAAAGGAGTGAAATTTTCTGTGTTACGTCATTTTTATACCTAATTTTATATTATATAGAGATAGAGATTTAGATATAGATATATAGATTGTAAGTGGAAAAGAAAAACTAATGAATGAGAGAAATTGTCTCCTGTCTTTGTTTCTTTTCCTAAGGTTTCTTGGAGTAGTATGTTATGATTGATATTTTTTCTTTACCCTCAAATAGAAATTAAGCAAACATTGAAAAGGATGCCAACAAAAAGTAAAACAAGAATTGAAACGAAAAAAAATTAAATACATATATTGAATATATCTTCACCTTATTCCTCTCTAAAACTTTAAAACATGAAGCTTCTGATTATTTTATTCCTCTTTCTCTAATTTTCTTCATTGTCGTTACTTCAACTCATATAGAATTGAGTACTGCGGCCATTCTCCTACAAAATCAAATACAAACTTTTTCATAATTTTAAACAAAAAAAAAATCACAAAGCAAACAAAATCAAATACAATTTATAATTTTGCACAAAAAGAAATCACAATAAGCAAAAAGGGAGGAGAAAAAAAAAGAGGCAGAGAAGAAGATGCCAACCCAAAAATTCCAATAAATTATTTGAATTCATACGCCTCTCTTATTTTTATAATATTTATATCAACATAATTGCATATGAAAAGGTGGGATAGTAATAACTACTCTTGATATACCTTAATTGTATGCATTAAATTTTGCTATAATATCATAAATTACTGGGCTGGGTCATTATAGTTGTGGACGTTGGCTGGGCTTTACTGCAATTTAATATTATATGAATTTAATAGGTGACATGTAGGCTGGAGCTAAACAATCAAATTGTGAGGTGTTTGTTACGTCATTTATTAAGCTATTATATGGAGGAGAAATTAGGAGAAAAAAAAAATAAAATGAGAGAAAAGATAATTGCAAATGGTGGCCTTAGAGACATGTCACATCAACAGTTTCATCATTCAGCTATATATATATATATATATATAGATTATGTCATATTAAAATAGTCATTGAAAATATAAAGATAAAGTATATGATGAAAGTACGTCAAATAGAAAACGAATTAACTATGTATGATCAATTTTTTTGATAACGATATCTAAAGGATAATTAAAAGTCTCTATGACTAATTTTTGTCACGATTCAATATCGATTCATGATAGCGCCTACCATAAAATCACTAGTAGGCAAGCCTAAGCCACAAGCGGAAAGCAACAAATACATTTAAACAAAGCTACACAAAAGTAGAATTAATAAGAAGAGGAGCCCATAGTATAGATATGTAGTTACGATACAAAATATACAAAAAAAAACTTGAAAGTGACCGAAAAACAATCTTTACAAAGAAAATCACCCCAGACCTGGTGTCACCGATACAAGAGCATCTAATTACAAAAATAACTATCTACAACAGAACTATCTAATCAACATATAAAATACCTAGACATTACAAAAGAGAGAAAATCAGCAAGTCGTTGGACGCCAAGAGCTCACCACGATCTAAGTTTGCGACGGCCACATAAAGATCTAATGCTCAGCTAGGGTGACTCATAAAAGGAGTTGTATCAGTAAAAGATGCAGACATATAACATGAGGCACTATAGGCCGACTGAGTTCGAAAAGATCATATATATATATATGAGGAATACGATAGTGCTAAGACTTCAATATTTAACAATTTAAGGAATGATAGCCACATCACTAATGATAGTGAAAAATACTAATAACAAGCACAGATAAAACAAGATGATGCGATGTAATATGGCTAATGCACAAAAATAGAAGCCCAATAAAAACCTCAATCCCGCCTGAAATAATCCGTCAAACTTGTCAACAAATGCAGTGCAAAGACAATATAACTCAGAATTCAATCTGCGGACCGCCCTGAAGTACCTCATCGAGCTTATCAATAAGAATAGACTTTCTTTTATCCAAAAACCTTATAATATCAAGTATTTGCCTCGAAAACTCGAGCCTCGAACATGAAATAAGCTTAAAGTAATTATCTTTTTTAGACATAAAACCTTAAAAAAGTGCATTTTCCTTAAAATTTTAAGTTTTTTCCGCTAGTAAAAACATCAATCCGCTATCTTAGAGCTCAAACAAGTAGAAATCGTATTATAATATTTAGGTGTCTCAAATATATTTTCTCTCTCTCATTTTTAGATACAAACATGCCAAATGCAGATAACGTGCATGATTTCATACAAAATATAGTCAAGTCATTCTTAAATCAATTACATCACACAATCAATCGGGTAGATATCAGTCTCAGTACAATAGTACTAACCCAGAACGCCAGCCAATTCAAGTCAAAGTTCAAGGCTTTAGGCCCACAAACATAGTAATAATACGATAAAATCTTTAAATAACATGTAACATCTCGCTATTTGAAAGAACTAGAAAGAGTCATTTTAGGAAAGAAGGAAAAATCTGAAAAATTGGTTAAGTTAAGTTTGAGCTTTTGGTCAACTTTAAACAATCATAACTCCTAGCTCAGGATGATTTAGGTGCGCTTCTAGATACAATAGGAAAGATCTTGGAATTATCTTTCCAACGCCACCGAGTTTGCGCAGTTTCGAGTTTGTATGAGTGAGATATGCCCATTTGAAGTTGGGCTGTCTAGATAAGGAAAGTCAAAACCAGATTTTAGAAGGGTATTGTGGTCTTTTCACAACCCAATTAATTAATTTCATTTTTGGTAATTAATTTGGGGTCTAAACTGATTGGATTCAGTTTACGCTTTTGAAATTAGAGTTAGGGTTTTGAGAAAAGAGAAAAGAATATGAGAAAAGAGGAGAAGAGACAAGGAATCGTCAAGTTCTTGAAGCTAAGATCGTGGATTTCGTCAAGGGGTGATCCCTACGAGGTATGTGAGACTTTCATAGCATTGGGTTCGTTCACCCACGCGCCAACCATGTTTATTTCAGCTAAATCCATTCTAGAAAGTTGAAAGTTGATGAATCTTGAATGGTGTTCTTGAAATTGGCCTTCGGTCTTAAGTTAGGTTGAGATTGAGGAGTTTCTTGAGGTTATAATGTTGTTTCCTTGAGTTGTTTGCATTAGATTCTTGTGTATACATACTGGGTATCTGAATCTAAAGGGAATTTGAGAAAAAGAACCGAGTTTAAGCGAATTGGTGTTAGAAAGCAAAGAATGAACAAGTCAGGCAAATCTGGGTACCAGGTCCGCGTTGCAGACCTGTTCCATAGGGTTGAAAAATTTTTCTCCGCGTCGCAGACTTGCTTCCAGACAGTGATTTCTTGATCGTTTCTCATGTTTAACTATCTAAAAATACTCCAAAACATCATGAGATCCTTTCTATCACAAATCACAATCCTTGAATCCATAAATTCAAATTCAAGGAAAGTTAAGAGCCAAGTCTAGAGAGTTCTTAGAGTCATTTCAAAAGTTTTTTGCAAATGTTTTAACTTTATTTTAAGACTTGAGTTTTGAGTTGAGTAAAGAGTAAAGATCAAAGTTCTTTTCTTAAAAAAAAAGAGTATACGGGAACTAAGTATTCCCAAGAGTTAAAATGTCTTCACATTTGAACAAAAAAGGAAACACTGATTTCCAAGAGAGCCTTTTAGCTAGTTTTTGAGTAATTATCTCAAATCACAGAAAGAGTTTTGTTTTAAAACATATGAGTTGAGTATATTTTGGGAGTAGTATTGAGCACCGATATGGAGACACGAGTTCATAATAACTCAAGTCTCTATAAACCATGTAGCCATCATGGGTAGAAATAATCATACTTTTTAGATGATTCATTAGTGTTTTTTAGCATAGACTAGTGGATCCACTTAGTTAAGGCGTTCTATATGACGGCAAAGTATATGACAGTTCTAGCATCATGGGTAAGACGTTGTATTATCACTTTGGCTCATAGTGGTGGTTGTCGGTTAGAGAAACTCCCACAATATTATATTACTTTATACGTAATTGAGTTGCTACTGTATTTTCTTTAATACATTGAGTTGCCACCTACTGTTTTAAATGCTTTGTATAAACTGCACTAGTATTATTGTTTTACCTTGCATTTGAGTTTGAGTAAAGCCAAGGTAAGTGTTCTTTTCAGATTCCATTCAAGCTTATGTCTTATTTAGGTTTTCCCTCACATACTCGTACATTCAATGTACTGATGCCTTTTGGCCTGCATTGTTTTATGATGCAGACACAGGTAACCAGGATCAACATCCAGCACCTCGTTGATCCAGTTGAGCACTCAGAGTCAGTTGGTGAGCCTCCTTACTTTTCGGAGGGCTCATTTTACATTGATTTAGTACTTTAATTGTTAGGTTGTCCCGACATCCCTCCTTGTTTTAGAGGCTTCATAGACAGTTAGTAGTTCAATTGTCTTTACATTGTTATTTCTTATGTTAAGACTTCAGTTGCCATCTATGGCTAGTTGAATGTTTTATCCTTAAACGTTCTGAGCTTAATTTGAGACAGTTGTTTTATAAGTGCAATTGATCATTGTAATAATGCTTAGAGTCTTCCGCTGAGTAAGTAAGTCAGGCCAAGGGCTCGCTTGGGGCCAACAATGGTTCTCGAGTGCCAGTTCCGCCCAGGGTATATGCTCGATGTGTGACATAACAGAAAAACCACATAAACATACCAAACCAAAACAATGCGCACAAGTCTAAGTTTTAACCACCTAGAAACATTCTAAGGACCCTACAACACCAATCAAGACTAAAGCTCAACTTAATCTAAGACTTCATGACTAAATGCTACTCTAATAATTCGAAAATGATCAAAAGAGTGACTAAGGATCATACAACCTAAATTCTCAACATAAAGCCTCCATAACGATTAATACGACTCAATAGAAATATAATCTAACTAAGAAAAGTCTAAAAAGAAGGAACCATAACCTACTTCAAGGCCGAAATCAAACCCGAACCTCTAACAAATAAGTAAACAAATTAGACTAATTCGATCGATTTTTATCAAAGTACAATAACATTTAAAAATATGTAACTAATACCCACATGCATATAGTATAAGTTAAACTAATCATTGACTCGATTAGTTGTATGTGGAAAGACTTTCAACTCTTGTTTTTTTTTTAAAGTAACAAAAAGTAAATGATATAGTTTTTTAAAAAGTACATATAATAATTTTTTTTGAAAGTAACTTGATAGGGGTAAATACGTAGTTTTATTATTTTTTAATCCATGTATAACTAATATTCACATAACTTATTCCACCTCTACTCTGCATAAAATTATACATATATGTCCTCATAAAATTATACATGTATTTCCTCATAAATTATGTGACTATTAATTATGTAGAATTACTAAAACACAACCAAACACCATATAAAATTTCTCTATAAATACAGTAAAATCTTACTAAATTAATACTCGGTAAATTAATAATCTCTCTAAAATAATATTTTTCTGCGGTCTCGACTTGGGCCAATGAAAAAAATCACCCATTTCGATAAGAAAATAAGATAATATATTTTTAGAAAACCCCTATATAATGGTCACATTAATATTATAAATTAATAATTCTTTAAAAGTACAAATAGATCTAAGAAAATTTAGTGAAATATGATTCTATTGTGTTTTGTTTTTTTGTTAAAATTTAAATATAGTTGAAACTCATCTCTAACTTTCTTATTTCATCCAAAAGCTCTGATGTTGTCTTTTCGAATTGCACCATAAAATTGTGAAGAGTTCTAGATGCGATAAGTGTTTCCTTACGCGTAACTAACTCCAAAGATATTGTATCATCTTTAACTTGAACATCAACATTGTTTTTCTCGATGGTATCCACAACTTCTTTTAAGCTCTAAACCTCTGAACATGTATAATTTTTACCCAGATAATCCAATAGGTTATTGACGTCCATTTTATTGCGGTAACCGAGATCATGAATCATGATCTCAAGTTCATGAGTGACGTATTGACAAGTGAGTTCTTTTCTTTTTTTTTGAGATTTCATCTCCGAATGAATTTTCCAGTGTTGAAAATAATTTGCTATTGTCTCTCGCTGAATATTCGTCGTCCAAGCCAGGATTGCAAAATTGACAACATCCAAAACACTTATCTTTTTAGTGAATTGTTTAACAAAAAATATATATTACAATGAATCATACACATGCATTGTACTTTATGTATAATAAATTTATTTTTTAATGTGAATTCAATAAATATGATACATAATTTAGTAATTTACAATGACTTTGATGTATTCATTGTGCTTTATGTATAATAACTTTTTTTAATGTGAATTTAATAACTATAATACATAAATTAGTAAAATACAATAATTTTGATGTGATCAAAATCAACCTTCATTGAATATCAAAACACTCGTTAATAATATCTATACAAGATAATAATAATATTTCATGATTCTACCTATATTAATTAAGTGAGGTTTAATGTAACTTTTACACAACATTTAAAACCTACCAATCAAATATTGAATAAAATCAAGAGAGAAATATTGAAAACACCACTAAACTCGGTGCAAATTATTAGTTTCATCCCCGAACTATTGACAGTGTCAAAAACATTCCTTTACTTGAACTTAATTAAACTACAAGTTTAGGGGTGTTTTCAACACTTCTCTCAATTTTTTATTAAAAACATCATGCTCCCACAAAGTTTAAAACCGCTTGTTATGTCATCTGCCAATCGGAAGTATATAAGTTTAACTAGTCAAGTAAATGAATAATTTTAAAATTATCAATAGTTCAAATATAAAATTAATAATTTTCGTCAAATTCAGAAGCGTTTTTTACATCAATAACTTTCATATATTAGATTGAGCCCTACCCCACTACCAAACAACCCGTTAAGGTAATAACAGGGAAAATTTGATCCTTTTAACCTTTTTAAAAAAAGTGTTGCTATTTTCTCTTTCTCTTGGCAAAGCAAGAGTTGAGAGAGATCTCATCGGCTTTATACTTTTTGGAGAGATCTCATCCTTTTTCCTTTCAGTTTCAGATCTCTATATCTTTTTCCAGAATTTTGAATCAGATTTTGCTTATTGGGTAGATTCAGCCATGGATTTCATGAAGGTCTTCGATCAAACAGTCCGCGAAATGTAAGCTTCTTCTATTTCCAAGTTATCATCTTTTGCTTAAAGCTGTGAATTAGTAGTATCCACTTGTAATTTTTTTGAAATCAATTAATTGTTTTATGTGTCAATTTTTACCAGAAAGAGGGAGGTGAATTTGAAAGTATTGAAAGTCCCTGAGATCGAGCAGAAGGTAAATAAAAAATTCACTTTTTCTGAGTATCTTGGTTGGTATTAGCTCATTGTGACTATGCAGTGACTGATTAATTAAGTTGAATGATGTACACTAGATTTTCTGAAGTAAATTTTTTGTTTTCATAGTTGTTGAGTAGAAAATGTAGAGAATAGTACTACAGGATCAAGCCACGGAACTAACCTAAGAATACACAGAATCCTATGGGGTTGCACCATAGAAATGAGATACAATGCTATAAACTTCTTATTTGGCCGGATCTCTGATCTCTATCGTAATTGTGCCTCAGAATTCTATCTGCTGTTTGCTAATATTCTTAACTACCTACTTATTTGATCGTGTGTTGGAACCCAAAAAATGAAGTTTAGTGGGCTAAATGTCATCATGAAAGCATCGCCACAGTTGTGCTCTTTGCTATGTGTTTTAACTTTGCATAGCTCAGGCTTACTTTTTGGTCTAGGCATATGCTGGCGAGTATCCTTAAGCTAGGCTTCTTATATGAAAGGAGGGGCGTAGAAAGTAGATTGGATGTTAGGGCTTACTACTTTGGACTCTCTTCTATTCATTTTCTGTCACTGGTTTGAAGGATGATGTGATTATTTCAACACGGTACTAGGTATTGGATGCTACTGACGATGAGCCATGGGGCCCTCATGGTACTGCTTTGGCTGAGATAGCACAGGCCACAAAAAAATTGTACGACTTAGCCATTGTATTTTCTTGATTCAGTTGGGTAATTATTTGTGTGCGTCTTTTCTTCAGCTGGTTGATCTATTGAGGTATTTTGCAGCTCCGAGTGTCAGATGGTCATGAATGTGCTCTGGACAAGATTGACTGAAACTGGAAAGAACTGGCGTTATGTCTATAAGGTAGAACTGTACTTTTTATGGCATCAACTTTCATAGCTAAGAGAGTTAAAACTTAAGCACTTCAAACAAAAAAAAAAGATTGCAACAAGTTAAGCTTCCAACGGTCAACTTTGTTGTCTCTTTCGAGTTTCTATTCTTACAACTTTTCAAACGATCTCTTATTTAAATAGTAATGGAATTAATTTTTGTACCAGTCATTGGCTGTTATAGAGTACTTGGTGGCGCATGGAGCTGAACGTGCAATTGATGACATCATAGAACATACCTATCAGATCTCTGTACGTAAAATTCATGTTATTTTCTCAAAAAAAATTTCATTTTCCATCACCAATACGTAGAGCTTTTTCCTAGTTTTACGAAACACGTATGGTCAAATACTTTCTCCCTTTATATCTTATGTATTTATCATTTCAATTTTTTGCGCAAGTCTCTCACAACTTTCGAGTATGTTGAGCCAAACGGTAAGGATGTGGGAATTAATGTGAGGAAGAAGGCGGAAAATGTTGTGGCATTATTAAATAACAAAGAGAAGATACAAGAGGTTAGGAGTAAAGCTACTGCAAATCGTGAGAAGTAAGTATATTATTTCAGGTCTGACTTTCATTTTGATTACTCAAGAGTACCTGAAACTGTAGTTGCATAATTACATGCTGATGGTATCAGATGCCACCTTTTAGGTACGTTGGACTATCATCTTCCGGAATAACATATAAGGCAAGCTCTACCTCTTTTAGTAGCAGCAGAAGCGGCTTTCAGAGTAGTGAACGATATGGAGGTTTTGGAAATAAAAGTGATGGTGATTCATTTAAGGATAGTTATAATGAAAAGGATCGATATGATGAAGATAAGGTTGATCAAAGTACTTTTAAGCCAAAGAAGGGATCCTCTCGCTATGGCAGGTCTGTACACCTGGCTCCATTAGCTTATTTATTTGTATCATTGAATTTTCTTAAAATAAGTGTAGCTGACTTCCTTTATCCTGCACTGACTTTATGCGATAGCTGATTAACCACGAGGTTTTTACATGAAAAGGACTCACATTTGGTGTTACACTGAATATGTTGTTGTTTTTGTAGACTCACATTTGGGGTTTATGGGTCTAAGACAGTTCATGCTTTCACGTAGTTGCTGAACCTGTTAACTGGTGATGCATAACCATTCAACTAACATACTCTTTTAAAGCTGATTGCCAAAGAATGTAACATATATACCAGGAAAATGGCAAAAAATTACATTGCTGGTGGTGCATAAACTGAGGATATGTGTTACCATGTTCTCAGATGCTCATGTTTGCTAGCACAAACTTTGGCTCTATGTAGTTTCTGCTTCTTCTAGAAAAAGAAAGTTCTCTATGTTATCACTTCTCTATATTTGCCTTGAAGGACCCATGTCAAAACAAGCGTGAAGGGTGCTGTACTTTTCTTGGGGATCAGGAGAGGAAGTTGGGGTGGCGTGTGGTGGGGGAATAAGGATAAGTGCTGCTTATGGATCCTTTAGACTACACTAAAGTGTTATAGACAAATCTTATGGACCCTTTTAGCTACATTGAAGAATTAGAAATTGAGTAGTGGGATGTCTGTGACAGATATTCGCACATGAGTTACTGTTAGTAGAAGATTAAATACTTGTATATGAGTCCACATAATGTAGGCTCCTTGTACTTTGACAAAGTGGCTCTAAATGTCAAGGCACCTGACAGTACCCTCTGACTAGGCAAAATAATGGGTTTTTCTTAGTTAGTTCATGCTACAAAACAATTAGGACCCATTTGGCCATAGATTTCCCAAGTAAAATTTGGGAAAAAATTTGGCAAATAGAGTTTGTCCATACAATTTGCCATTATTTGGAAAATATTTTTGGCAAATAACCCAAATTTCTAAATACTAGTAGTTGTTTGCGCTGTATTACATATTTTTTTACGTGAACACCAAAGTAGTGATGCAATATTCAGTGAATATGGCAGTGATGATACGGTTGTAGTTGAAAATGATGAACAATCGGCTCAGGGTAACAAAGTCATGTGCTTTGTCTACTTCACGATGTATGGAATGATGCTTGTTGCACTCACTCCAAACTACCACATTGCTCTAGTGTCATGGACACTTATTTGTTGCAACGAAAATCCAATTGACTTGTAATACATACTTATGGTTAGTTTTGATAGTTTTTAAAAGTTATGGGTATAAATCATATTTTTCTAAAAAAGTGAGATATGTTTCCCAAATACTATGGCCAAACACATGGTGAAATTTCACCCAAATTTTCACCCAAATAATATTTGAAAATCTATGGCCAAACACTAGCTTAGTTGTGATGGGGGCAGCCCTTTTAGTTGACCATGGCAACACTTGTGGAAGTCCAAGGCTCCTTACAAGGTTTGTTGCTTTATGGGGTCGGTTACTCACGGGGCGTTCCTGTCTGAAATCAATCTTCAGAAAAGAGGTTGTCATTATGTAGTAGTTATGTATAACAGTGAAGGGGTATTGCAGCCATCATGTTTATTGCTTTTGGCTTTTTGGTTTAATCTACAACATATTAAAGATGAAATTAGCATAGTGGATTCATAGACTTGCTACAAGGATAGGAACTTGTATAGAAGGGAAATCTTTCTTTTTGTTTTTAGATATGAGGATTCCTAACTTTGCAAATTGTACTAGCATTTTTTTTTTTGAAATGGGTAAGGTTGTATTCTTCAGCATTAAGACACCAAAAGTTATTAATAAGCAACTAATAAACTGATGCAAAGTAGAGAAATATACAGGAGTATTTCAACTTATTGGAACCAGCAGCTTAAAAACAAGCTCAGAATGGATAGTTAAACTGAATATACTGGAGTATTTCACTGGCTTCAGGTATTAAATGACTGAAGAAACTTAAACCAAATAATGTCAATATATCACAATGGATAGTTAAATCTTAACATGAACCCTCAAATAGGATAGCATATGCATATATATCTATAATAGCCTCTTGATAAAGGAATACACTGCTACATTTAAAGATTTCAAAAGGACCACACATTTAAACAAAATGAGTGAATACATTATTACATAGCTTGTCCATACCCATTTTTAACTTCAGAACAACAAGCAGGACCATAAAGGAAGGAAATCAGAAACTGCCTACCTACAGTATGCGCTATTTATACAATAAAGACAGAACTAGCAGCTGGCTCCAAAGCTAAAATCAACATTTTTAATGCTTTAAACAAAAGATATGCTAAAAGTAAAGATAAAACTAGACAGGCAGTGACCATTCAACCTTCCACCCTTGAAGCATTTATATCAACAACAAAACCAAAACTAGGTGATTAAATACTAGACTAGAGTAAGATTATGGCAGAGAAGGATAAATTTCATGTTAACATTCTATAGACTTTATCACATTTAGATAGATTAGAACAACACAAATTTTAACTAAAAGAAAAAAAGAAAAAAAGAAGAAGTGAGAACTAGAAAGCATTCAAATAAACTATTCTACTTGACAAAACTATAAATTATCCTCACACATTTTGAATCAAGACTTACAAAAAAAAGTTTGTATACAAGAGCTAAGTTTAAAAAGGGTTTAAAGACGCATCATAGTCATTTATAGCAAACACATGATAATAACATTTAATCATGAAGATGTTGACATGAAAATAAGTTAATTTAATCACCATGGTCATTAGTGTGGACAAATAGGAAGAATGTAACAGATATTAAACACCTGAATGCTGCGAACTTTGCCCAAAATGCAACATAATCTGCCTAACGTGTCGCAATCACTTGGCCTCAACTCTATCCCAAAAGACACAAATATGACAAATAGCAACAAAAGATAGCAGCTGCTTAAATATAGCAGCAACTAATCAGAGAATCCATAACTCATCTTCTATCAAATAACATCCTATTAGAAGCAACATTTGATCAAAAGACAAAAGAGCTTCAAGCAGATTTGCACAAGGTTAAGACAGGTTTTTTGAAAGAACTTCTAATAAATCTAAGGCTTAACTGGAACACAAAATGAAGTGAAGGGAAGGATAAGATGCACAATGGAGTTCATAAAGGAAACTAAGCTTCCCATAATTTGAAACAGAAACGAGATTCATTAAAATCTAAATAATGACATTTCTTACGAGAAACAGAACTACATGGTTAATCTACATTTTAAAAACTACATGCCATAGAAAGTCGTGATGTAGCCAAATGTAGCTATACCCTTCATGATGCAAAAACTAAATAAATTTTGGATAAACCCACACTTTAGTTGAACAATACAACATCTAACACTAATATGGGATTGAGCTCCCAAACCAATTTAAACTGAAGAAGAGAATAGACAAGGATGTCAAGTTGTTTTAACTTAGATTGCTACTTAAACTATTCATAAACATGACTGAGTATAAAGAAGGAAAGTAAATAAAGCTTAGACTTTTAACAAAAGGAAAGTAGACATAGATAATTAACCCAAGCTATGTATTACCACTAAATATAGAAATTGAACCATTAATACTCAAGTTTTAACCTTAGAAAACTCAACTTAGGAATAAGATTTGTGATTATTTGTTTATTTTTAGCTTATTATTTGCTTTATCTAAATGATATATTGTTTTGATTGAAAGGTCGCAAGACAAATCAAAACTTGTGTTCCTTATTTGTTTTGAAACACTACTTGTTACTGTTTTCCCTACACTGTCATTTGCACTTGCTCTCGAGTCTTTGGCCGTACACGCACATTGGTTCACGCGAGGGGTGTAACTTCTTGGATTCTCTAATTTCAGAGTTGGTGCAATTAAGTTAGTGCGCCTTCTCGCAATTATTCAGCCCTATTCTTAAATATCTAAGGAAAAATCCTACTCTAGAGTCTAGAAATAGGTCAATTGCATAGCTTTAGGAAGGACAATATAAGGTATTGTCGTTGTGTTTAGGAAACTACCCACATGTCAATAAGTTTCTTCTTTAAAAACTCAATGACATACATTTTGTGTGAAATTGATAGGAATGATCCAAACTAAAACTCGTAACGGATTTGGAGCAAAATAAACTCATCAACCAAAACTTGCAAGATATCCAAATGGTTGTTTCAGCCCCACACATCCTACAAAACTGGTGGTGAAACATCCGTGGAGCACATGGAGTCGAGGTTCAAAGGCATTTGGGTGCATTATTATCACTTTTGGGACCCGAGCCAACAAAGTCTTTATTAAACTGCTAATGGAGTTTTGGGATTCAAGCACAGTGACCTTTAAATTCTTAGATTTTGAGATCACTCCCACATTGGAAGAGTTTAGTAGTTTTACTGAACTATCAATCAAATGAAGGTTGTCGATAATCCCATCAGCCATATGTAAAGGTGATATTTTGATCCTCCTAGGACTACATATCTTTCCATCTTTAAGGTATGTGGAGAATGAAAAGGTAAAGTTAGAATGCCTTTTTAGAAGGTATGGTCATCTCGAAGCTATGAGGAACATCGACAAGAATTTGTATGCACTCGTGGATAATGGGTATACACAAGGCCAAGGATCTTCGTGATGGCCTTCTCGGGGGCCATGGTCTTCCTGATGAGGTTTCATTCCATCGACATCAACATTTTACCGATGGTTATGAACCTTTTCGCAAATCCACAAAGATATTCCTTGGTGCATATGATTCTTGCCGAAGTATTTCGGTCGTTAATCAGCATGCACGAGAGGGAATAACTTCTTAGGAGGCTGCAACTTGTTTTTACAGATCTGGGCGATAGAACACTTTTATCGTCGTGATCCACAAATAGATTACTTCATAGATGCTCGTGACAGGATTGAAAGCCACAAAGATCGTCTCAGATATTGGGAATCACCGGTAGGATAGGAACAGTGGCACACACTTTTGACCAACCTTACGGGAGAGGCCATCCAATGGAAATTTTCTTGGATAGGGGGATTTGTGTTTGCGAGGACTGGACAGTTGTACTTTATCGAGTTGATCGGGCTAGGAGGCATTTAACCATATGCGCCTCTTCGAGTTATGCAACAATTTGGAGTTGTTCGAGACATCGTTGTGGTCGACCATGGCGTTACATGAGGGTGCTTGTACCTCAGACTCACCTGCGCGGGTAAGGAACTTGCAATTGGAATGGGATTACATGATTGAGCTTAGTATAAAAGATGAAAGTTGGTGTACGCCGGAGTATTACGCATGGCGGACCACTGTGAGCCATATGGCTCGATCAAGTACCGAAGGGACCATTGGGTCTGCAGACGACCAGTGGGTTGATTGGGTTAGAGAAGAAGTGCTTCTTCGCATGGAACTCACTACACCCATGTTCAATCAGGTGGTTCCAGGCTCTGTCGACTATTTAATATAGGTGGTTGAGGAAGAAAAAGAAGAGGATCCAAAGGACCCGAAGAGGATCTCGATGAAGACCTAGAAGAAGAGATTGGAGAAGACCATATGGAAGGTTTGGAAACGGGCTCCAACATATACAATCCGAGAGATAGAGGAGTGATAGACATGTCACCTGAATATAACCCTGATGAGTTTCTAGAATATCACCCAGAGCCATATTATGATATGGGCGACGATGATGACGATGCTCCAACCTGGCCTTACATTATCTTTCTTCCTTGTACTCTATCATATCTACTCAAAGTGTCGTATGGCCTATCCTTTTTGTATGTCGTGTGGCCACCCCTATATTCTCGTTTCTTAGGCTTCTACCTGACTACCTCATTGTAAAAGCCAAGCTACATTTGATTAATGAAGTTATGTTTGTTCCAAATCCAGAATGTATTTAAATGGATCATTTATCAATTTGATTGCAGCGTAGGCCTACCTTTGCAAAAAAGAGGCTCCATATTAGGACGCGTTTTGAATGTTGCTAACTTGGCGTATATATGTGTACGTATTTGTTACATCTTTCAATATCTCTTAAACTAACATGGTTTTCCTTTTACTTCTTTTCTTTTCTTTTTTTTGTTCACCATTAATTCCCAAAGAATGTTGATTTGTGTTGACTTGCAAACTAGCTGACTAACGATACAACTTTCGATCAAATGGAAAGATGACTGATAGAGACGAGTTCAACGCTGCTGCAAACATAATGATACCTATAGAGAACCTCGAGGGTTCTCAAAATATGACAGTCATTCAAAATAATGAGAAAATGGCTCACATGGCACAAGAACTCGAGATCTTAAGGGAAGAATTACGTCAAGTGTGAGACTTGGCCAAACTTTCTACATTGCAATCACTTTGATTATAAATGATCTATTTAAACACATTTTGGATTTGGAACAAACATAACTTCATTAATCAAAGGTAGCTTGACTTTTACAATGAGGTAGGCGGGTGAAGCCTAAGAAACGAAAATATAGGGGTAGCCACAAGGCATACAAAAGGGATAGGCCATATGACACTTCGAGGAAATATGATAGAGTACAAAAAAGAAAGTTAATTTAAGGCCAAGTTGGAGCATCGTCATCATCGTCGCCCATATCATATTATGGCCCTGGGTGATATTCTGGAGACTCATCATGGTTATATTCGGGTGACATGTCTATTTCTCTTCCATCTCTCTGATCGTAGATGTTGGAGCCTGTTTCTGAACCTTCCCTATGGTCTTCTTTTGGGTCTTCATCGGGATCCTCTTTTGGGTCCACTTCAAGATCGTCTTCCTCAACCACTTGTATTAAATAGTCGACGAAGCCTGGAACCACTTGATTGTACATGGGTGTGGTGTAGTGAGGTCCATGCGAAGAAACACTTCTTCTCTAACCCAATCAACCCACTGGTTGTCTGTAAACCCTATAAGCACGTCGTCCAGTTATAGGGCAGTGTAGAAACAAATAGCTTTTCTCTGGCTGCACGCCTGCACCACACAAACATCTAGAGCTAGGATGGCAATGGGGCTAGGGCGGGGAAGGTTGAGCTTAACCCGCAAAATTTTTAATCCGCCCTGCTCGCATAACAATTTTTTTTCATTTTCAACCCGCCCCGCATATTTTTTTAATATTTTCTTTTTCTAGTTAAGTTTGATACTAAAAATAAATTCATTTTTTCATCAAATTGTATTAATTTAATAGATAATGAATTAAAAAATTATTTTTTAGAGGTCAATTGGGAAACATGTAAGAAATTGTATTATTTTTTATTGAACCATTTTCATTTATTATCCTGAATATTTTAGTTGCTTTAAAGAAATTATCTTAGAAATAATGTTCTATGACTCTTATAACATGTAAAAGGTTAAAATTAAGATCACATATACCCGCAACCCACTCCGCCCCGCATTAGTTTTAAAGAAACCCACTTCAACCCTCCCTGCACAACCTTAAACCCGCCCCACCCTGCCTCGCATAGCCTTAAACCCGCCCCGCATCCGCCCCGCCCCATTGCCATCCCTATCTAGAGCATATATGCCATCCCCTTCCTTAAGTTTTCCGGAGTGAGCATGCTTCTCTTGCTACAAGCCAAGAAAAACATACAAATTATAAGGGGCCTTACTCTTCCGGATGAACTTCCACGGCCACAGGTCAGATTGTGAGATTTGCCTAATCTGGTAGTCGTAGGCATAATTGACAGTGTAAACTCCGTCACTGCCAGATTTCTAGCTCAAAGTATTCTCAGATTCTTTGAAACCTTGGAATGATTCCAAAATCTTGAACAGATCCACAACTCTTTCTCAATTCGCAATCATGTAATAATCTTCTAAAAGTGATATCCCATCCTTGTACATCTTTAGTTGATTTAAGGTTTGCATCTGGTAGAGTAGCAATGTTGTAGAAATCAGGGAAAGAGAGAACCATTCCCAAGCCAGTGTCATGCCAGAGGAGAACTTTTCTCCCATTACCTACTTTAAAGCTGACATTTCTAGCAAGAGGTGACCACAATGATCTAATAGATTTCCAAACTCCAACCCCAATGGGGCAATTCACAGACTTTTGAATAGGTTGCTCCTTGGTCTAACCATGCTTGCTTTTGGCTCTCAAATTTGTGCCTTTTCTGTCCCTTAATTTTAAAAGGTGTGTTTTTTCTGTCCCTCATACTTTAAGCTGCAATACAGAGCTTGTATGAACTTTAGTTCCCTCTTAATTTATATCGTAGAGAAATTTAGCATTGTGTCGACTCAAGTTCAAAACTTGAAATAAGCTGTTTTTTCATGAATGAGTAGATTTCTTGGATGTTTTAACATGTGTCTCATTTTGCTTAACTTGATGACATCTGCAGTAAAGTTCAAGATACTGTTTCTGCTAGTGGATCAAAGATGATTAAGAAGGTAGGTGAGCCTGAAAAATCTTCTTCACAGAGCTCAACTGTACCATCAACCAATTACGAGGAAGATTTTGACGATTTTGATCCTCGGGGTACTTCAAGTTCTAGTAAGTATCTTTTGAGGTTTCAAAGAGATTCAATTTGCAGTCTTCTATTTTGTGCTTTATAGGAGAGGCCCTCCTTGTGCAAAGTTCCCTTTAACATGTTTTATGTACAAAGATTGTCTGTAAGTTCACAGATTCAAAGGTATGGGCCAAATAACTTCTTTAAATTTTCCCTGCATGGGGGTGGGTGTGCCTACAAATTACACTATTGAAAAAGGGGTAGTAGCAGAAGTCATGTGGGTGTGCCAACAAATTACGCTTTTGGGGTGTGTTCTTTTTGAATTAGGTAAAAAATTGTAAGTGCTGTTGGTTGGCTAAATGCTAAAAGTCTAACAAGTTCTCATATTTAGCTGTCCTATTATACCAGTTACAACGATGAAGGAACTAGAGCATATTAATATACTAGTTGAAGAAAACAGCAAATTATTATTCAATTTTTAAGACATTTATTAGATATAGGAGACATCTATCTTTACATTAGAGCATTGCGTAGAAGTGTAGGCCTTTTGGTTTTGGATGCACCAAAAGTAAAATTTGTGTCATAAATCTCTTGGGTGGGGGATGGGAGAGGGGTAATAACACACATTGAATGGGAGCACATATGTGTGGTCGAAAGGAAACCATTGAGGTCCTAATCCAATGTAGAATGCAACTTACACCTTGATTTCTATTTTTTGTTTCGAAATTTACCAAGTTATTTGGTTGTCGAACAGAGCCTTCTGCAGGAAATTCTAACCAAGTAGATCTATTTGGGCAAGATTTGCTCGGTGACCTCTTGGATGTACCAACACCTGCTCCAACTGCTACATCTACAGTGAACACTGATCCATCAGAGGTTGATTTATTTGCTGATGCCACCTTTGTATCAGCAAAACCTCAAACTGAAACGGGTGTAACTTCCCAAACTCCAGTAAGAATCCATCCTTCACCTTGTTAAAAATCGTACTCTGAATATTGGTTGGTTAGTTTTTAAGTAGCCATTTCTATTTTCTGCAGATGGGTGTGGATCTGTTTGCCTCCCAGCCTGCCCCTTCAGCTTCAACAATAGATTTCTTCGCTGCACCGGATCCTGTTATACAGTCTGATAACAAATCCTCAAAATCAGACCAAATGAATATCAACATTGTTGATCCATTTGCTTCAGTTCCACTAAATACTTTTGATAACTCTGACCCGTTTGGTTCATTTGTTTCTCATAAACCTGTACCTTTCCCCGATGAAAATACTAGCAATGGCGGGAATCACGACGCTCGTGACAAAGTAAGCAAATCGTCTGTTGAAGCTAAAACACCACCAAAGGACACATTTCAAGTCAGGTCTGGAATATGGGCTGATTCATTGAGCCGTGGGCTGATTGATCTTAATATAAGTGCACGTAAGTTCTGAACATCACTTACATTTCTGTTTAATGTTGATTATCATGTGTGCTGTTGCTATTTATATTTAGTGATGGGTGTTGTTTTTTCATAAAACATTGATTCTGGAGGTGTTATGCGTCAAGTTGAATCAGTCTTATAGTTGCTGGATTTCTTAAGACTACACTTAGAAAAATTGCACCTTGGTTTACCCTATTGATTTCAACATGCATGTCATAAATGAGTCCGTTGGATGATCTTGGTGCAACTTTCAGTGACCTGGTGGATGTAGTCAGATTAACAAGTCATTGATTGGATACTCGACAATGTCAATATAAGCTCAGCCTAATAGCAATGCAGAACAGTTCTTGTCTTGTTTCCCAACACACCTGTCTCCCTAAAGATGGTTGGAGTGGTCCCTGCTGAGCACAGATCCTTATCAGCTACATGAATTTAGCCAATTGTGCTCCTAATAATTTGATGGTTTGACCACACAGGTGCACATGTTTGAAAAGATGTAACGTTTTAAATGAAAAAAATTACTCATAAGTGGTATACTGAAGCTTATGTTTTGGTTGATTTTACTTTTCTGGTTACCTGATGGTATAATTACCTTTGGAACTAACTCTGTTTCCCCCCTAAACTTGCAGCCAAAAAGGTCAACCTTGCAGATGTTGGCGTAATGGGAGGATTGACTGATGGATCAGATGAGAGAGAAAAAGTGCCAACTTCTTTTTACTCTAGCAAAGCAATGGGTCAAGGAATTGGGTATGGCAAATCTGGTTTTCCATCAGCAGCAACAGCTGGAGATGACATATTTTCAAGTCTCAACACACAAAACTATCAGTTTGGCAGCTTTCAGAAGTGAATAATTGCTTTATCACCCGCTCAGTTTCACCCAAGATATTCATTTGTGAGCTTTGACAATTGGAGACACTACATTGTGATTGTGTAAATTAGGAAAGTGACCAAATGTTGGATAACCAGCAACTATTTGAAGTACCATGCATCAGCTTCTTCTATGCCGATAATATCTTGTTTTGGTGTTTCTTCCCCCTACTCTTGAGGAGCTTGTATCCAACTTTTCAAATCATATCTTAAAAAGCTTGTGTCATATAACAACAATAATCAGCACTTAACTCTAGTTGTACCTGTGAGAGGGTGGTAGTCATGGCGATTTATAGATATTTATGAGCGCAAATCTTCATTTAATTGCCTTCATTAAGCTGCGATTAAACCTATTATTATATATCCAAGATTTGTAATGCTAAAATGAATAATTTCTTCAAAAGATTAAAGAGACATTGCTGAAATTTCTTATCATCCTTCCCATTCCCTCATTATTTTGAGTCCAGTAGCTGAAACAACGTCACTCACTGGTGAAGCAAATCAAGTTTTACATTGTAGCCAACACCAAACTTCTTATTTATGATACAATGAGGGTCTGTATATGTATTGCCTTTTCTTTTTCTTGGTCTAAAGATGCAATATAAGTCCTGCAAGAACTCCCTGATCAGAAATCTAGCAGTTTCCCCATTAGAATGGCTTGGGCTTTTCTGGCTTGCTTTTCTGGTCCAATGATGAAAACCTACACCAAAGCAATCCTAAGATGAGACAAGTAATCGACTTGATGAAAGCCTGCATCAAACAACTACACATGTACTACTCTAGGACAGCAATTGGAAATGCTTTTAAGAAGAAAAAAAGTTGACCTGTTTATTTACTTAAAGACCTTACAAGGCCATAAGTATCCAGTCAATACCACAAATTGAGCAACCCAAAAGTAATTAAACCTAGTCAACAACTTTGCAGAAACAGTAAAGGTCGAAAGTCTAAACTATTTGCAATTTTGCATCTCATATGAGGGGTTCACACACACAAGCAAGGATACAAGCAACCAACCACCTGAGGATCTAAAATGGTGCACAGTGAACTTGGTTTATGTTACCAAAGAAATACAGCATGTGTACCAAATATTTTTGGTGGAAAAAGACAATTTCAAGAGGTACAAATACAATAGCATTCAATGTTTGACAACATAGCACTAACCTTATCAGGAGGACCTTTAGCACCTCCTATGAATATTTCAGCACTGCAAATGATAAGATTGTCAAATTGAAGGAGAGTTTTTACCCTCGATGGGCAATAAGGCACACATTAAAAGCTGAAGAAAAGAAACATACTCGCATGACTGCTTTATCGACAATATAGAAGCTCCCCTTCTGCCAATAACACGTCCCATTTTCCCCGGGGGAACATCAACAACAGACAAAACTTCTTCCTCAGGGATACTTCCGTCAGCAACAATATTTTCTGCAATCACAACCCACCTAATATTAGTAAGTTCGCTCTAAAGGTACAAGCATAAGACTTTCATCTGGGACAGAATTTCTTTAGTCTGAATTCTGCACCCCAGCAATGGCAGATTTAGATGTATGTCTGTGTTAGTCATGTAAAACAAACATCTGCATGGTTCTTGAACTGAACAACTTATGAGACATATTTCATTGCTTTATCAAGTTAAATTTTCATGACAACCATTAATAAAAAGGTACTTACAAAATTTCAACCTCAGGACTAGACAATTTTAAAAGTGGTGTTTCATAAAAAGGTACTTACAATACAACTTTTACCAGCATACTTGCTATAGCTGCCTATATGCTTCAATCAATCAAATAGGCCTAAGTTTCAAATTAGTTGAAGTCATCCGTATAAATCCTTCATATCCACTTCACTCAATTCAGGTCCACTCCAATACTAAATAAATTTATCTTTTTAAGACAAACTAGTGGTTCTAAGTATCACATTTACTCCTATATACCTATAGGCTCAAAAGATTAAATTCATTTCCATGAGATAAACCATAGATAATTTTTATATTTATAGCAAGCTTGGGGTTGAACCATGTAAAGCTAACAGAAATTCTTTCCATCCTTTTTTTATTTGACCTTACATCTCATAGGCCATAGCCAAAGAAAAATCTTGAATTTCCGAAAAAAAAACCCAATGAAATACACATATACCTGAATTACATGTAAAAGTCAACAAAACCAGCCAATACTGAGAGAGACGGGGAAGAAATATACCTGGAATTGGAGGTAGAGGCGGCCAGTCAGCAAAATGATTGTCATTGATGCAGAAACAGCGACAATAGAGGGCACCACGGACAGCTAGGTTCCATAAGGACTTGTCATTCAGCTTTTGCACCATCTTATGGTATATATGGAGAAGAAATCGGACATCATCTGCAGCAGCACGGATCATCTGTTCAGACAATGGCCTATATGTCCAATACTTGGGGTCCTGGAAATGTGAAAGTCATAATTAACCAGATAAAGTTTAAGCAGATTTAGTGACTGGAAAACTACAAAAACATCGATATTCATTGAAAGAAAAAGACATGAAAACAGTATAGTAATTCTACTACTATTTGTTTATTTGCTGGTTTTAGATGGAAAACAGGCTCGGAAAAATAATTCATCAGCTGGACGATTTCGCAGTTGACCTACTAATTTATCTGACTCATCAGAATTTCTCGTACATGCTACTATTTGACACTTACATAATGCCACTGGATGAAATGAGAAAAACATAGTTGAGACAAATGATGACTTCTCCCAGAGTAATGAAGGGAATTCAGACAACATGAGAAAGGTTCTTCCATCTTTTACCACCATAAAAACTAACCAGGAAAGAGAGATCACAAAACAGAAGAAAACATAGAACCTCTTGCTTTCCTTTTGGCTAGGAAGTAGGACCTTTGGCACAAGTAGCAGAATCTTACTACTCAACATGTATAAGAACACATCTCCAATTATTTTCTTAGGCAAGTAGATAAAAGGAGACAAACTTGGGGTGTTCATTTCCTTCCTTCTAATTTTGTAGTTGGCTCTCCAAATTGAGGAGCAAAATGTTGACAAAGCCCCCCATTTTTCCTTAGAGGCTGAAGTGCTCATATTAAGTCTCTAACCACGAGAAATGGATCCATCTTTTTCCTTGACATACCCCGTAGGAATGGGTGTGATTTGTTACGGGTACTTCATGCAAATTCTTCAAGATACACTAAAAATTAGTTTTCTTTTTTTTTTAAAAAAAGCTGCACATACCCATATCAGTTATCTATGCACACCCAAATCAACTACATATCCGTAAACAAATCCATGTAACATAGGTCTCTAATGTAAATATTGCTACACAAGGACACAATTTAATCCAAGAAGAGTACAACAAAATGGAAGCAATGAACACGTTCAAAACAAGAAAAACAACTTCTTTTTGCTGATGTGCAAGCAAAATTTTGACTAACCTGTCTTAGAAGAACTCTGACTTCTTCTTTCTCATCATAAGATACTCCTGTCCAAACAAGCAAGAAGATGTTCAGTTCCCAGTTTCCACAAATCAAATCTAAATCTACTCAAAATTTACACCAGAGTAGAGAAGCACTAAGTTTACGACACAAACACAAGAGAACACTAAATACTGCACCAAACTCAAACTGTTCCTATCCTTGCAGCTGCTTTAGTGTGGGTATAAACTATAAAGAACACAAAGAGTAAAGGTTCATTTCTGTGAACAAGTTATATTAGGATAATTATTAAGTGGGGATTAAAGTACAGGGATCAAACAATGACGGGATTATTTAGTGGATATACTTGTATTGGTAGATATTTAGTTCATTGGACTAGAAATGGGACATTAAAAGGTATAACATAAGACTACAAATTTGGATGAGGAATTACATTTCGACCATAATTAGATACAAAGAAATGAGTATCTATGCCACTCCTGTTAAAGTAAAATTGCAGCCTATTATCCACAAATAAATTAGAATTTATATAAAACATGTATTATAACAGTGCCAAAATAATTAAAGGTAGTTTGATGAACTGTTTTATACCTAAATCACTTAGTCAGCCAAATCTATTCCAGATAATCTACAACTAAGACAACTATCAGATAATTAATTATGGTCTTTTTATAGATTTAAGACTTGTTATGCCTCCCATCAGGCCCTCCACCAAGCCAAAAGAACATAGCATACTCATACATCAGGATTTCTCCTACAATATAGTCCCTCTACTGATGAAGAAATAAGAAGAGTCTGTGGGGAAACAATTTTTTTTATCAGCTGGTAAAACAGCAAAAGAAATATATGTGTTAGTCTCCATTGCAAGTCAAAGATCCCATTTTCTAGAGAAGTATGCAGAAAATTCACAGGAAGTGACAGCAAATAAAACGGATACGCCTACTCTTGTAAGCTGGTTGGTGCATTTGAAGTGGAACAAACACAGAGCTGGAATGCTAGAGATCAGGGCCAAAATATCAAGATCCTCAAGCTCGCAGATTACATCAATTTGAGCGAAGGGAAGAAAAAGTGAAATTCTCAAAATTGTAAAAAAAATGTAATGAAAGAGTCCAAAAAACATTACAACAACAACAACATACTCAATATAGTCCAAAAAACATTAAATCCACAAAAAAATTCGTAGGCAATAAAGCCACACAGTATAGTATTAAAGGGATACCAAACAACTTCAATACAAGCTCCAGTTGATGGAACTCATAAGTTTCAAGATAGTTACATTCTTTTAGAAGGCAGTATACTAGTTGTGATAATTTTAGTTCTGCTAATGAGGTTAATATTTCTACCTTGGAACTTGTTATCTAATTTATAGGAAAAGGCATTCATAAACATGATTGTTTCCACTAGATGTTATGTTTCCTTCATCCTTGCTTTCAAGCTCATATCTATGCAGCAGAATCCACAGAACAGGGTTGCAAAATTTCAAGCCACACGTAAGCAAGAAAAGATTTAAAGCAGAAAGATCAATACCACAATATCGTGGGTCAGCAAGTAGACCAACAAATGATATGTGACAATCTGGGACCCGTGCATGTCCTTCTTGTTCATTGATCAAAGAATATGCAATCTGCTTGAGGGGAGAGTATAAGTGTTAGCAATCCAAGTATATCAAACTTGTCATAACCATACTACTCCCCATTTATCACTTCCAGACAAATAAACCCTAGCTAAAGTCAGCTAACATAATATCCATATTGAATTTATAAAAAGAATGGACATGCAAAGGAACATATTTTGGGAAATAAAAACAGAAATATAAGAGAACAAGTGATGAAAGATGTGACTCGTTTGATCCTCTATGTTCTTTTGAATCAGTCAATTCAATACACATAACATGCAACAACCATTAACCACATCACCTACCAGTTGGGAAGAAGAAACTACCTTGAAACCTAAAGAATAAAGAAGAGGTTGAGGAAAGAAAACTAAATGAAGGGCCCATGTGGTGAATAGGAACTAACCAAACATAATTGAATGGACTGAAAACCCAAGTTTTAAATTTACCCTTCACAATACTTGGCAGTAAGGCAGTAACGCAAAATAGGCCCCTCACAAAGCAGCCGGTATCATCTTACTTTCCATTTTAGTATATTTCAAGAACAATGTCACTATCTACATGTAGTAACTCTCTAATTTCAAGAATTCCGCATGTAAACATCACAAGATTCAAGAGTCTCCCTCGCTTTCTTAAACTCTATGCCTAGTCAAACTAAAACACAGAGTGAATTGGATGGAATAAATTTTTTATTAACCATAGGGTTTTATAGTCACTTGTAAGCAGAAAGCCTGCAGAAAATCTGAGTAAATATTCAACAATTAAAATGTCTCAACAACCTAAGAAATCAAACAAAAAAATAAAACTTTGACGAAGTAGTAGATTCCTCATACAACTAGACAACTAATTATTCAACCAAAATTATAGCAGCAAACACAATAGTCAAAACTCCTCCTTTGCTTTATTTGCTTCAGTCTACAAATGCTGTTCCTCCTTGATTGGTGATTTTTTTACTGTGCTTGAGAACTGAGAAATTGCAAGGGGGTGGTAGTAGTAAGAGTTTATCTTCATCACAACTTTCATAAATCATAGGCTTCAAAATAAGACTTCATTTCACGAATGAATTTGACATTTTCACCAGTGAAGGTTTGTGGAGCATTCAATGAAAAACTGTTGCTTGCCATGTTGAAAAATATGGTTAAACGAAATAAGGTATGAGTTAAAATTGGTTTCAAAATGGTTCTTCTTGAGTAAAAACTCACACATCCTATGATATAAATTGAGGCTCTGCTATCGTTGTTAGTTTTTTTATAAAGATGGAGCAACAAGGAGGTTGAAAATATGTTTAAAAATTTGTCTCTTAATTTGTTTTATTAACCATAGGATTTTAAATAGCCATTTGAAAACAGAAAATCTGCAGAATACTATAACCAAACAACTAATAAGTCTCAACAGTATCTAACAAAAGTTTAAACTTATACTATTAGATTTCTAATGACGATTCTAATGAATAATCCATCAATGACAAAGTAGTGGACAAAGTCTACAACTGAACAACTAATTATTCTAGAAAAACTGTAGCAACAAATACAACATCCAATAATTCCTCCTTCACAAATCATGTGACCTACTCTTTGATCATCCTCCAAATATTCTTGACCACTTTCAGTATCAACAAACTTGTCTACGTTCGATATTCAAACTATATAAACGACCAATACATAGTATTAGTTCTAGTTTTGTCTTTCAACAAACATGTCAATCTATATACATCTTAACTATTATTTATAATATATACTACTAATAATTGTATTAACTCTACTTTCAACAAACTGCTCCAGCTTCATACATTTCAAGTTTTCAACTATTTTCAAAACACATCTTAAACTAACAGCATGTGTAAATTAAGTATACTGAGAAAACTTCAATTGAAAATTCTTGCCTGTGTATCCACAACATTGTGCAACTTTATGCCAAACTGAAAATACAATGCCTGAAAGAAGAATGAGCAAGTAAATTAAACATGCTACAATGCTTCATAATACAAAGAATTTGAAAAATAGAAGAAATCAATAAGTGACCTCACTATCTCGTTTGCAATCATGAATAACTTTTGTGATGTAGTTAGACTCGAGTGCAGGCTTACAAGCTTGGACAACAGCCTCCCCACCTTGAACAGCATCAACCAAATATATTGCGTCCGGAAACGCAAGCTACACAAACAAAAGTTTATCAACTGGAAGCTTCTCTTTTTTTCTTGGGTTAGATAAGTGTTATCAACTGGAAGCATTATGAACACCAGGTTAGGCTGCAACTAGCATTTTTTGTTTTGATCTAAAATAAGCTAGAAGAAACAAGCGGGGAAATTTAATAGCAAATCTGAATATGCCACAGCCTTAGAAGCTCTTTATGGATGATGAAGCCTCCAATCCACCAGACAAGAAAAAAAGAAATTAGACACGAGAATTCAGAGGCCCAATTATTTAAAAAATCAGTTTTGAAGGCAAGGATACAAGCACAAGGATTAAATTTAGCACAAGGCACATTTAAAATGACTTTTAAGAACTCCCAAAATACACTTATTCCAATCTAAATGACCCAATTTGACTAATATGATGATTTGGAAGAATTCATATTTTAACATGTTGTAATTAGTTTGAGGTATAGCTTTGACTTATAGGAAAGTCGGGGTACTATGTTAGGAAGATATCACATCAATGCTAGAAAAGCCACAGTATTGCCTATCAACCAATAAATAGTTGAATACAGTAAATTTATAATGAATTCTTGGAGACAGTTAAAGAGGGGGCAAAGTCAATTGAAACAAACCAAAAAGGCAGTGGAAATTAACTGCATTAGGAACAGTTGGAACTTACATAAATACATAAAAAGTAAACATTGGAAATGCAGGGAATACAAAAGTAGCAAGAGAAGAAGGAAACAAGAAATAAGATCTTTAAAAAGAATACATGCTGCCGCCACATCATGAGATTTTTTCAAATTTAGAATAAGAAAGTCTACAAAGAAAGTCAGACCAATGCAAAACTGGCAACATAAATGCTTAATAGCAGCAAGTTACACTTGTTAAGGCATGTAGGCAGAGGCGAATCCAAGATTTTAAGAAAACGGGTGCACCATTGCTTTAAAGATAAGATCAAAAATTTTATAATAACAATAACTAAGCGAGCAATACATAAAAATTACATTACCACAAAAAATATCATCAGTTTACAATTGTACTCGACGAGACTTCATATTTTGAAAACGATCTATAATAGCATCATTACTTACATTTTCAAATATCTTCCGCTCTATCTTACAAACTAAACATCCATTCAAAAATTCTTCACCAATGCTATTACGATATATAAGTAATGACAAGATTTTTTTATATGAAAACCCTAAAATTAAAGTGATATATACATATATTTATCTTGTTAGTTTGTTTATTAAAAAGAGAAATCATAAACTAAAATTACCTTAAACTTTGACACTGATGATTTCTCTAAATTCTTGACTTGAAGTTGGAGACTTGAAGCTTCTTCTTTGTGTGGAAAATAGAAAACAAATTTGAAGAGAGAAGAAAAATATT
>JAJOOS010080126.1:0-24644 GCA_029582725.1 Solanum chiquidenum | reverse complement strand
GAAACTTTTGAAGTCTTTCACTTTTAAACTTTCAGAATTTATCTTTTTTTTTCTTTTTTTTTAATGAAAAATGTGTTTTTAGTTAATAAAAATAAATTGAAGCGAATTGGGGCTGCCTGGGATCGAACCTGCGACCTGTGAGTTGAAATATTGCAGTGGTACCAGTGAACCATCCAGCCATTTTGAGAACGGGTTCAACAAGTTTTAATTTAATATATTCTTTAACAATTATAGAAGTAATATATCGAGTTTAGTCGGATGACCACGGGTTCGGGTGACCCAAAATTAGTACATAAATTCGCCCCTGAACCCAAAGTAAACTTGGGCAGGTCATGACCCAACCCAATTTTTATTTCAATTCATTTTAATATTTTCAATTTCAACCTAACCCACCCATTTGACACCCTAGGACTGCCACTGCCAACCTTCAAAGGGCGTGAGCTTTAATTTCCCATGCTTCAACACCCGATTCAACAAAAAGGAGAAGGGTTTCAGATTATTTTACAAAACCTGACACAGAAGTAATCAACTCCCGTTTGCTCGAGGTGGTGGTGGTGGAAGATGATGATATGAAGAAAGTGAAGATGACAAATCCCCAATTGACTTAACTTAATAACCTCTAAATATATTAAGGGTATAATATACTTATTATTTCACATATATATTACCATTCACAACTTAGAAGTATGAAAAATACAGATATATCATGCAAAAAAGAAGAACAAGAAAAAATAAGACACTATTGCCTCATTATTAAGAGAGAGTAAAATGAGTAGCAATTAAATGAAGATCATTCTTTCTTTTGGCCTTAATTCTTCTGTACCAATCGTGTCCAAATCATTAAAAATAACTCCACGAGGAACCTTCCAATCAAAGTAATAAAGTAACTGAGATAAAGGATGTGCAATATTAACTTAAACCGAATAACATTCTGGGACACATTCTTCTTTCTGCACCAAATGGAATAAGTTTAAAATAATTTCCTTTGAAGTCAATAGTATTATTCTCAAATCTCTCAGGTATAAAGTTTTTTGAGTCATGCCAGTATTTGATATCTCTACTAATCGACCATGCATTCACTAGGACCTTGGTTTTCATAGGTATTGTGTATCCATTGATCTGTCTCTTCTCTACATTCCCGAACTAGAGGAGCCGGAGGGTGTAGCCTTAGTGTTTCTTTGATAACTAATTCCAAGTAGTTCAAATCTTCCAAATCAGTATCATCAAATGTTTTTTTCCCATTCAATCGTTCTCTCACTTTGAGTTGTGCTTTCTCCAGGACACGTGGATTTTTAATCATTTCTAAAAATGCGCAAATTATTGTTGAAGAAGCTGATTCAGTTCCATAGCAAGAAACATGTCCTGCATATAAAATTAAACGTATGAAGATTGAATTTTTGATTCATAACATGCATTTTTTAAAAAAAATGCGCTAGACTTACAAGAATGACTGGTTTAATGTTTTTATTTGTGATAGGAGATCCAAATTCTCCGCTCTCCATCACTCTAAGTAATGCATCAACCAAATCTTCATTTCTAGACTCAACACTACATTTTTTTTTAATCTTTTACTCGATTATCACGATGGTCATTAATGATTTTCTCTAATATTTCATCAACCTTTGAATGCACCTTTGACAATTTTGACTTCATTGACTGATGTTATGGAGCCATTTTTTTGGGAAGGGAACAAATCAGTTAAGTTCAATCCTCCAATTAATGAATAAACATCCTTTATCAACTTATTTCGATCATGTATGATTTTTCCAGATACTGACCTACAATTTACGGTATTTACAAATCAAAATTGTTTGTGAATAGAGTGATGAAATGAGATTTGATATTTCTTCTTGTCGAATGGAAGCAATTGATTTGACCATCTTTGTGCTAAGAAGTTCCATGACACAAACTTTTTCGCATATTTCACAAGTAGTTGCTAGCTAGTTGACAAATATGGTAGGGAGAGATGTAGCAATACCTAGATAGTGATATTCCTAAAAAAACAAATATGTACGTTTATCTATTATTGAGACATACAATTTTTGTCATCAAACAATAAAATTCTCTCTTTTTTATTTTTTTTAGTTCCTATTCGACATGCACTGAGGGAGCACATGCTCCAATAAGGTTTCTTGTGTTAAGATTTTAGAATAAAGTAGAAGCCTTTATATATAATTCTTTTCTTTAATTTTATATATGTAGATGAAGAATTGTGCATCGATGAAATTATAACACAATGTACACAAAATGGATTGTCTCTCAAGATTGTGATGGATGAGATAAGATATTTATTATCTTTAATTGGTTAAGAATTTTGACGTGTTAATAAAAAGCACTTCCTCCTTTCTACGGTTTATATGATGTAATGAACTAAAGATCCCATAGATTTAAAAAAAAACAAATTTTGGTATTTTATTAGTAATCTCAAAATAAAAAATTAAACACCACATCGTGCATAGCCCAACCAATACTGAGCCCAAATAACAAAAACACATAAAATAATTACATTCTTTTCTACCCATTTCCTATAGCCCAGTCCAACTCTTACCCAATTAGGGTTATATATACCTAAAGTAGGGTTTCATAAAATAGATCCCATCATTATATTCTTTGTCTTCTCGCCTCTTTCTACGCCTCTTTTCTCCTGAGATATGTTGCCTCCTTTAGACTAATCCAAGCCTCTGCTTTCTACTGCTTTGGGTCATCAACAACCTGGAGCTTCTGCTCTTTCGTGTTGGTCATGTGTCAGATAACAAGAGTATGTACCTTCATCCCTGTACTATTCCCTTTAATTTTTCTTGCTACTAATCGTGTTTCCCTCTTCAACTGTTCTCTCAGGTTACATGGGTTGTACTCCTTATATTTTGCTGACAGATCCTTTCTATTGGAGAGATGCTTCTTCAGTTGGTAAGTTTTCACACTTATTCTCAATTTATTCAGTTGCTCTCTAACCTCTAGGTGGTTCAAGATCGGAGTGCATGGGTAGCTCTGATGAGTCTCTTTAAAAGAGTGTTGATAGCTTCTTTCAAGTTTAAACATCCTACACTTATCTGAAGTAGCTTAGGCTAGATAGATTTCAAATATCAAATGACTATACAAAAGAAAATGTCCAAACTCAAAAAGGAATACCAAGCGATCCACATGCACAAATACCGCCTTTTGAGATAGTTATTTAATTTAGAATCGGTGTTAATTAATTTTTGCAAATTTTCTGCGAGCACAACTTCAATTATACACAATTGAAGTTGAAAATTTGTGCTTAACTTCAAACATTTTTGTCTGAAGTATGGCCTTGTGAAGGTGGCCAAACATTAGACATTTTTGTCTGAAGTTTGGTATGACTTGTCAAGGCTAACTTCAAACTTTTTTTTATTGAAGTACTTGTGGACTTTACAAGGCCAAACATTAGACATATTTGCCTGAACTTTGGTACAACTTGCCAATACCAACTTCAAATATTTTTCATTGAAGTCGTGGACTTTACAAGGCAAGTTTCACACATTTTTTACTAAAATTTACCTAACTTGCCAAAGCTGGTTAAATTATTTACCTTGTTTTCCAAATAAATAATATATATACAAATAATGTTTTTGATTATGTATTGTGTAAGTTCTCTTGATGGAAAGAAATTACTGCTTATGAGTCCCTAGGAAACTGTATTTTTTTGGAGAAGTCCCTAGAATTAAGGGTTTATCTAAGACTCCCTAGCTTATCTAAAGTTCGCTTATTTCATTAAGTTGATTTAATTCGTTGTCTTATTCTTCCAAGCGTATATCTACTAATCTGAAATGTCTATCTCTACGTTTTTTAATATTGTGATTATACATTGAACTTAAAAAGGAGATGAATCAAGCCTATCACTATATTGATTTTAAAGCATATCAATCAAATTGATTAACATGCTTTTCCCCCCTCATATGCTTGAATGATTCTCGTGGATGAATATATAGAAATAAGCTTCTTCAATTGGTCCCAATATGAGTATAAAAAACATATAAAAATTAAAGAAGATTTCTTGTGAAAATTTTATTAGATAAATGAGAAAAGCCAAACATGTCACTAAATCAGTCTAATTATGTTTTAAGTATTTAGTTAAAGATTCACTCAATCTTTTTATCAGCAAATTTAACACTAACCCTCCCCCCCCCCACACAAAAAGTTGGATACATATATAGGTTTCATCGCAAATAGAAGGCGGTGCTCCACAGTTCTTTGTTTGATATATCGTCCTCGACCCATAGAACATAGGAAATGGAGATGAATTTTATTTGTGATGAAGAATTTGATACCAAATCCAATACTTATATAATGTAAGTCCCTAATTCTGTTGATGATCAAGAGGATCCGAATCAACATACACTTCCATACTCAGCGAAATAGAATCATAAGTAATTAAAATAGTTTAACTTATATACATTGAAAGTATGTGATCCTCAATTTTGTATATGGTAAATTCATTCCATATATAACAATTGTTTCATGTTTGTTATTGTATAGGTTTTAAAAAGAATGCACTCACCCTGATGACAAACAAAGAAAAGAGTTGGGAAGAAGACTTGGGTTGGGGCCTTTACTAGTAAAATTTTGGTTACAAAACAAGCTCACTCATACGACAACTATGAACAACTACAAATATCCCATCATTGAAGAATTTCTCTCTAAGTATGCCACTCATCCCATATTTTTTATGTTGTGTTGTTTTCATATGTGAAATATAATTTGTTGTTGATCAGTGTGTTATGTTTTATTGTTAGTCATGATGTAATTTGATAAAGAATACAATTTCTTATGACTCTATTAGGTTGTTAGTTTTTGGAAAGTGAGGCTTGGTCAAGTGTTTGAACTCCACCATTGCATCATCATTTTAGGGTGAAAACACAGTTGATACTGCTAGGGTGGATGGAAAAAAAGTTATTCAGTGTTTTACTAGTACTATCAGTTACCCTTATATTATGAAGTATCTCATGGTAGTCAATAATAAAATCATAAGCATCCTCTGTTTCAAAAGACCTAGAAAATGTTTGTTCAATGATACTCTAGTGTTGATTATTTGAAATTTATTTCTAGAGTTCATTATGTTTTTTTAGCTTACCCTTTGCACTACAAAGTCGGACTACCTTCTTTTTGTAGTTGTTTGTCAAAAAAAAAAATCAAGTCGAATACTTTCTGCAAGAATGTAAAACATTAGATATGGGGAAAAGAAATGCATTTATTGGCTATAAATGTCAATCTACTGAAAGATGCTATTCATGCACCTTACTAATCCATCATTTTGCCAAATACATTTGAACTAGATGCCTTCGATTTTGATGATGATATTGACCTGAATAGGTAATTTTCCATATTATTACCTTTTAGTATTAGTCATCTAGAGTCTGCACAGAGTCTCACATATGTTTTTTGATTTCCAAAGTTATCTATTTGAGACTTTGAAGATGAGTATCCTCAAATATGGAAATCAAAATGCACATGTGACTTCTTGCAGGCTCTAGATGGCAAAAACTAAAAAAGTACTTACATTCAGGTCAAGATCATCATCAATATTGATAGCATCTAGTTTGAATGTTTTTGGCAAAGTGATTGATAAGGCGCATGAGTAGAATCATCCGGTAGATTGACATATGTAGACACAAATGTTTTTCTTATCTCCTTTTCTAATGTTTTACATTTTTGGAAAAAAGTATCAAACTTGCTTTGAGTTTATTCGAACAACTCTAAGCAAAAGGTAGGCAGACTGTCACAATGTAAATGGTAAGATCAGAAACATGATGAGATCTAGAAATAAATTTCAAATAATATACATCAGTATCATTGAAGAAACACTTTATATGGATTTGAAACAAAGGATTCTTATGAGTTAATTATTGACTACTATGAGAAATATCATAATATAGGGGTAATGGAGAAATACAGAGTTGAATTTGTGACCTTTCAGTTGCAGGGTAATGCGAAGATGTGGTGGATGGCGTATGCAGATTGTAGGGCTGCTCAATTCCATCCACTATCATGAACTCAATATTACATGATATTTTTGGAAAAGTATGTACCACACACAGTGAAAGACAAAAGAAGAGAATTTTTTTCCCATATCAGGCAGGGATGTGCGTGTGTGGTGGTTTTAGGCCAGGTTTCACTCACTATCTCAGTACTCCTTATAATTGCTCCATTCAAAGGAAACGTAGATTCACTGTTGTTAAGGGTTCACACATTTGACTACATATTCCAACCATACAAATGATATACTTTGTTAGGTCTTTATAAGTGGTAGTTGACTTCATTAGAAATGTTAAGGAAGTTAACATGAGAATTATGCCAAGACGACAAAGAAGAAGGTCTGGATAATGGGAAATTTTAGTGGGTATTGCTAGGGATACAATTTGTAGGGATATGTCGCTTGCCCATTTCAGTATGTGGTTTAAGTTTCAATTGGGGGCGTGTCAGGCACCAATCAGAATCTTTTCGAATCCAACAAATATTAGGCACCTTTAGCACTAGCTCAGTAATCTTTTTAAGACCATAGTTGTTGTGGGTATTGTGAGTATAAAGAGCTCCACATGTATTTCACTAAGTCTCTTCAGTCATGTTAACAATGGGTTCCTTGGGATTCAACACACATTGGTAGGGAAGATGATGGTAATGGTAGAGTCATCCATAAAGTTGTTGCAATGACAATCATTCGGGTAGTAATAGTAATCAGAAGGGCCTGAAGGTAGTTATGCTATCAGAGGAGGTACTTAGCCAGGCTGGAGCGGTGCTCAAACAAACGATTGGGCACATTTTTATTCTTTTACAAGAAGGTCGGAGGTAGAGGCTTCACACACGGTTATTATAGGCACTATTATTATGTGTGACTGTATGTCCATTGTTTTATTCGATCACGCCCCCAATTTTTCTTATGTATCTGCTAAATTTGTGGTGGAAATAGACACGATTTATGATTTACTTGATACCCCTATCCAAGTGTCTACCACGGTAGGTGATTCACTCCTTGTAGATAAAGTGTACCATTCTTTTCCTATGATGTTGATAGGTTATCCAACTTGGGAAGATTTAGTAATCCTTAATAATGTGGATTTGATATCATTCTAGACATGAGTTGGTTATCTCTATACAATGTAATTTTGGACTATCTTGTAAAAATAGTGGTCGTAGCTACGTCGGGGATGGCTACAGTTGAATGCAACATGGAATACTATCTTATTTCTCTGAAACTCAACTTCCTTCATTAAATCAAAGAGGTTAATTAGGAGAGAGAGGTTGATTAGGAGGGGGTGTTTTAATTTTTTAGCCTATCTCTGGGATACTGGCACAGAGATCCGATACACAGAGTGAGTTCCAGTAGTATGTGAGTTATTACAAGTTTTCCCTACTGATTTGCCTGACATGCCACCAGATTGTGATATTGATTTCGATATAGATTTCGAGCCAGACACTCATCCTATTTCTATTCTCTCAGATGACATCAGCTGAGCTGAGAGAGCTACAATCTCAATTGCATGAATTTCTAAATAGTGGATTCATCCATTCAAATACTTCCACGTGGGATGCTCCTGTGTTATTTCTTTAAAAGAAAGATGATAGTTTACATATGTGCATCAACTATTGACAATTGAACAAGGTTACAATCCGTAAGAAATAACCATTGCCTAGATAGATGATTTATTTGACAAGTAACAAGGTGCTTCAGTCTTCTCCAAGATTGATTTTAGATCTGATTACAATCAACAAAAATTTAATGCTAGAGACATTCATAAGACTGCATTCCATACTCGGTATGGAATTTATTAGTTCTCGATAATCTCTTTAGGTTGACCAATGCCCTAATGCCTTCATGAGTTAGATTAATGGATCATTTAAACCTTATCTCGACTCCTTTTTTATTGCTTTTATTGATCACATCTTCGTTTATAAGAATTAAGAAAGCATAAGGACCATTTGAGAATAGTGTTGGGTTTTCTCAAGGAGAAATTTTTTTATGCTAAATATTCCAAGTGCGATTTTTTGTTTCCTTCAGTATCCTTTCTAGGCCATATTGTTTTAAAAGACAGAGTAATGGCAAAAAAGATCAAGGCAATTAAAAATTTGACCAGGCCTACGTACTACCACAAGTCTGTGAAGGAATTTTCCTCAATTGCCTCTTATATAACCCACCTAACTCAAAAAAATGTGTCATTCCCGTGGTCCGAGAAATGTGAGGAGAGTTTCCAATAACTCAAGGAATTGCTGAACACCACTCTTATCTCTCCTTGATTGTGAAGGGTAAAATTTTCATTATTTATTGTGATGTCTCATGGTCTAGGTTAGGTGTTGTGTTAATTCAGGAAAAGAATGTAATTGCCTATGCCTCTAGATAATTGATGATTTAAGAGAAGAATTATCTGACTCATGAACTGAAATTGGCTGCTGTAATTTTCACACTTATGATATGAAGGCATAACTTGTATGAAGGTCGCTGCAAATTGTTTGCTAACCACCGTAGTCTATAACATATCTTCACCCACAAAGAGCTTTGAGACAACATAGATGGATAAAACTATTGAAGGATTACGATGTTACTATTCTCTACTATTTAATTAAGGCTAACGTGGTAGCTGATATGTTGAATATATAGATAGAGAGAATGGGTATCCTTGCATGTCAAGTAGTCACCAGACGTTTGTTAGCTAGGGAGGTGAAAACCTTGGCTAATAGTTTAATGAGACTTGAGATATCCAAAAGAGGTGGGTTACTAGCCAACATTAAGGAAAAGCCTACTTTCTTAGATCAAATTAAGGCCAAGAAAGTTGAAGATCTAAAAATGGGGAAAATTCATGAAACAATGGTGAAAGGTAAGGCCAAGGAAGCCATTCTTGATAGTGCAGATGTGTTGCGTATCAAGGGGAGAGTTTGTGTGCCCGTGTGCCCCGAGATGGTAAATTAATTCCTACCATCCTTGTAGAGGCTCATAGCTCAAAGTATTCGGTACATCCCAACATAACTAAGATGTATTGCAATCTGAGACAAAACTATTGGTGGAGTCAAATAAAGCCACACATAATGGAGTTTGTGTTTAAGTGTCAAAATTGTCAGAAAGTTAAGTATGATCATCAATAACCAGATGACGCCCTTCAATAAATGTCTATCCTTGAATGGAAGTGAGATATAATAGCGATGGACTTCGTTGTGGGACTTCCCAAGACCTTGGGAAAGTTTGATTCAGTATGGGCTATTGTGGATACGTTGACCAAGTTTGCACACTTCATTCATGTTCAATTAACTTATATGGTAGATAAATTAGCTTATATATATCTCAAGGAGATTTTTTTTTGCATTGGGTGCCCATTTCGATTGTTTCAGATAGGGAAACATAGTTCACCTCTAACTTTTGGGGGGAAGTTGCATGAATAGTGGGGAGTATGTTTGATCTTAGCATAGGGTTTCACCCTTAGACAACTGGCTGGTTGGAGCTGACAATTCAAGTCTTAGAGGACATGATCCACTCTTGTATCGTGGACTTTTAAGGCTCTATATTCGAATCAATTCCTATCCATGGCCGAGTTCTCTTACAATAATAGTTTTCGCTCGAGGTTTGATATGACATTATTTGAGGCTTTGTAAAAACGGAGGTTTAGCTCTCCCATCAGCTGGCTTGCTTCTTTGAGGTGAGACTGTGGGGTATTAACCTGTTAAAAGACTCGTTAGATAAGGTAAAGTTTACTTAAAAGAAACTTGTAGCGACACATAGTCAACAAAAATAGTACACAAACTATAAGATAAGGGACATGCACTTTATGAAAGGCGAGCAAGTGTTACTCATGGTGTCACCCATGAAAGGAGTAACGACATTTGGCAAGAAGAGGAAGCTTAGTTTGATATTTTTTGAGTAGTTTGAAATTCTTAGGCATGTGAGGTTGGTGGCAACTAACAGGCATTGCCCTCGTGTTTGTCTAGGGTTCACCTAGTATTTTATGTGCCTATGTTTAAGAAGTTCCATTGTGATGGTAATTACATCATCCATTGGAATTCTGTGTTAGTTGATGAAATCTTATCTTATTAAGAAAAACCTATTTTTAAGTTGAGAAATATAGAGATTGAGTCAGTAAAGGTTCAATGGAAGAACAAATCAATTGAAGGCTACTTGGGATAACGAAGTAGACATGTGCAACAAGTATTCTAGTTATTCATTGATTCATGTATTTCTTGCGATTCCTCTCTTTTTACTTCTTTTGTCATTTGGGAAAAAAATGGTTGTTTAACATGTATCTTATATAACAACTCATTTCATCATTATGATAGTTCTCATAATTGATTTTTTCGGGTATAGTTTGATTTGGATGATACTGGGTCAAATTTTAGGCTATAGCAGATTATAGCAAAATTAGGAATTATAGGATTTGAAATCATCCGCGACGCGTGATGTAAGGTTTGATTAGATTAATGTTAGATTATGTTAGTGGAGCGGATTAGTGATCCATAAAATCTTTTAAAATGAAAAAAAAGGATTAGTTCGGTTATAACATTTTTTGTCATATGGAATTTCTTTGTTGACCAAAAATCCTGAGTGTGTTGTGAAATGGGGGAGTTGAGTAAGGCCCTCATAAGCGCTTCCACAACTCTTAATAGTGGGACCTCCATCACTGTAGTTGAACCACTATGGTAGATGGGTCTGTCGTAGCGACTTTAGCCTAGTTGAGGACCACTATAGAATAAACCTTCTCCGCTTTAGTGGCCTCAGCCAAGATGAGGGTCATCATAGTGCTCCTTCCCAGCCATAGAGGATCTATCATAGCGCGATAACGACTTTCGATAGTTTTTTATGACTATATCATATTTTTGGACATCATTTTCTCCCCAACTTCAAAAAATATATTCTTAAACTTGAGAGTTGCGGTGCTTGACCTGCTAGAGATTTTCCTATCATCAAGGTAACTCTATTAAGCCCTTCTGACATAATTTAATTTATTAAATTGATTTTATATTGGTGTGGGAAATCTTAAAACTAGACCAAAAATTCATGAATAGTTGGAATTTATTACGGGTGTCCCTTAATGTGTGTTGTACCGATTCTGGATTGTTGGATTCTACTTTCTAGCATATAAATTCTTCCCTCTAATATGGGTTGTTGGAAATTTGCGAAGTTGATTGGTAAAAATCCTAAGTTGAGAATTTAGGCTATGAATAAAGTAAAAATCAATGGAATTTTAGCAGTAAGGCTAAAAACTATTGAATGAATGATTATGTCACGACCCAAAATCACTAGTCGTTATGACATCTATGTCCTAACCGATAGGTAAGTCAACTCAATAAGCTAACCAATTCCACTTAAATTATAGAAACGTAAGTAGCAAGCAATATCTCGAATACTAAGTCTTTTATAATAAAATATAGAAAAATTGATATACCACCCAAGATTTAGTGTTATAATTGTGAGTGGTCGACTGATTGAGTGTTTATAAACCCTTATTTTAGGGACTCAAAATCTTGTAAGAACGACCCTAAGTTAGGAACGACTTGGAGATTATTCATATATATTTTTCATAGCTAAATTGCTTACCTTTAGCCTATTCAATTGTTTGTTGTCGCCCTTGGGGCTATTGTGGTTAGTTGTTGAGCTATGAACTGCCTATGGGGGCAATAATGTTGTCTAATAGGACTATGTTATTTCCAAAGAGAGCTATGTGTTGCCCATAGGGATATATTGATGCCAAAGAGTGTTATGTGTTGCATACGGGGCTATTTTGATGCCAAAGAGGGCTATGTGTTGCCTACAGGTCTATGTTGTTGCAAAAGAGTGATATATGCAGCCCACATAGCTATGATGTTGCCTAAGAGGGCTATGTGCTGCCTACGGGGCTATATCGTTGTCAAAAAGGGATATGTGACTTTTTACAAAGACAAGGGGCTACCGATAAGGGTATGTCGATTGATTTGGCACCTTCTGGGCTTATGGGGGCCTAGGTAGGTGGTATGCTGTTTGTACCTGCCAAGCTTATGGGGGTTTGCTTAGGTTGATGTTTGATCATTTTTGTATTTTTAGATTAAATAGTGGGTTAGCATGCTTATCTAAAATTTTAATTTCCTTACGTGATTACTTGTGGTATATTATGATACTTGCTCATTTAGTATATATCCTTTCATACTCTGTACATTATTTTGTATTGATGCCCCAGTGCCTTGGGGGCACTGCATTCATGCATGCAGGTCCCGACAGACGACCCAGTAGACCTCCTTAGCAGCAGGATTGACTTCTATCCGATTGGCTATAGCCCCTTTCCTCCGGAGCTGCCAGAGTTGGGATATTTGTTAGCTTTTGTTGTATATATCTTTATGGGTAGGCTGGGGCCCTGTCCCTCCAATCTTTACTACTCTTAGAGGCTTGCAGACTTGTGTGTGGGGTGTATAGCTACGTTATGGCTATACTGGCATAGTTTGTTGGTTTGTTGAAGCTTGTGAGATGTTTGATGTATTGTCTTGATATATACCTACTTTCAGTTTTGGTATAAATATAACTGTGGCCTCGACAACCCAATCAGGAATTCTGTGCTAGTTGACTATTTATTTATATGAACTCTTTGTAGTAGTTTTTTCTTTTATAGATTAGTTGACAGGGGACTTTCCGGCTGAGGGCATAGTTTTAAGCCGAGATATACTTGTTTGTTTTCTTGATTGCGTGTGGCTGTCATACGCTAGTATCAAATGGTTCAGCAGGGTCGGCTCGGGCCTGAGTTTTGGCATTAGGAGCCAGTTCCGCCCCTTGAGTTTGGGCCGTGACAAACTTGGTATCAAAGCAATGTCATATCCTAGGGAGTCTGCAAGCTATGTCTAGTAGAGTCTTGTTTATAAATGTGTTCACCATATTCGATAAGCAAAAAGCTACCGGGCATGTTAGAATGACTATCCTTTTTTTGCTCACCTCATGCTATAAAACGGTGTCTTAAGAGTTGAGGTTTTTGGCTTATAATTGATACTTGTATGCAGATTGAGATGACTGACACCAGACAGACCACAACTAGCCAGGGGATAGATACAGCTGCAGGCGAGGGTACCGGCAAGGTACCACAGGTGGAAGTAACCCATTGTGAGACCGAGGGAGAGACATCTTCTTAGCCCCCTATAGCTTCTCCACCGCTTCAGGAGCCTCCGAGGGCTACAGGACTTTCAGCTCCACCAGCAGTACCACCTCTAGTTCCTCCTATTCCATCTGATTAGGATTTTAAGAGTGCAGTATGTATGTTAGCACAGTTAGTAGTTGCATAGCGCCAGCCAGTTGCGCCAGATGTTGCCGGACCTTCTGAAGGGCTGAGAAGTTTGAGAGTTCGTGAATTTCTTGCCTTGAATCGTTCACATTTTACAGGGACAGATCACATAGAGGACCCTCAACACTTTTTTGATCAGCTTCATAGGATCTTTAGAGTCATGCATGCCTCAGCGACTGAGTCAGTTGAGTTAGCAGCAATCCGATTGCACGATGTTGCAGTATTATGGTACGAGAGTTAGGAGTGATCTAGAGGAAAAGATGCATCTCTACCCACTTGTGATAGCTTTACAGAAGCTTTCATTTATCACTATTTGCCTCGAGAGATTAGGAATGGCCGGGTGGACCAGTTTCTGAACCTCCGACAGGGCATCATGAGTGTCCGAGAGTACGGGCTGAGATTTGATTCATTGGCTAGATATGCACCAGCATTTGTTGATACGATGCATGATAGGGTGCGTAGATTTGTGGGAGGGCTCAACTCAGATTTTATCGACGCTTATTCTACCGCTCTACTAAATGACAATATGGATATCTCATGAATTCAGGTCTTTGCACAAGGCATAGAGGATCGCCGACATTTATAGTGTATGAGTGAGAGGGTCGAGAGAGAGACAGAAGAGGGCTAGGCCCGCTGTTCACAAGGAGATTTTTAGGGTGATCCCAGACCCCGATATTCTATTAGGCCACCTAGACCTCCACAATAGCAGTTCCAGGGTAGTAGATTTGATCGTCAGGGACAATCAGGCCTATGTGAGGGTTCACGAGCATCAGGCTCTCAGCAGCAGAGGGGTTCATGCCAGGCTAGGATAGCCTCTCCGCATTGCGCTACTTCTGGTAGGATGTATTTTGAGAGGCGTAGACAGGGTTCCACAGGTTGTTATTCTTGTGGACAGGAGGGGCACGAGTGGAGAAACTGCCCGACCATAGGTCAAGGTGGTATAGGTTAGTCGACCAGGTCAGTAGTAGGTTCCTCTTCATCAGCACAGTCTACATGGCGTGGACCCCAAACTTTAGCAGGTAGAGGTAAAGGCGAAGGTAAAGAGGGAGCATCTAGTTCTGGTAGTGGACAGAACCGTACATATTCACTAGCCAGCCGACAGGACTCAAAGTCATCACCATATGTTGTGACATGTACATTGATTATTTTCTCTGATTGTGTTTATGCTTTGATAGATCCTGGATCTACTCTGTCTTATGTTACTCCATTTATTACAGAGAAATTATGTATATTATCAGAGTCATTAAATCGACCCTTTATTGTATCTACATCAGTTGGTGAGTCTATTGTTGCCAAGAGAGTCTATCGAGGTTACACGGTAGAAATTATCGACCGTCAGACCTTTGTAGACCTCGTAGAGTTAGAGATGGTCGATTTCGACGTCATTATGGGTATGGACTGGTTAGCATCTTGTTATGCTAATGTTGAGTGCCGGACAAAGATTGTTAGATTCCACTTTCCAGGAGAGGCAGTTTGGGAATGGAAAGGTGATACATCAATGCCGAAAGCTAGGTTTATATCCTATCTTAAGGTGAGGAGGATGATTACTAAGGATTGTATTTATCATCTTGTTCACATTCATGATATAGATGTAGAACCACCGACTCTTCAATCTATTCCAGTAGTTAATGAGTTTCTAGATGTATTTCTAGACGAGCTCCATGGTATCCCTCCAGAATATGAAATTGATTTTTCTATCGATATGCTACTAGGTACACAACCCATATTTATCCCTCCTTATAGAATGACTCCTGCTCAGCTAAATAAGTTAAAGGATCAGCTGAAAGACTTGTTGGATAAAGGCTTTATTAGGCCTAGTGCTTCACTATAGGGTGCACCAGTGTTATTCATAAGGAAGAAAGATGGCTCACTAAGAATGTGTATCGATTACCGACAACTGAATAAGGTGACTATAAAGAATAAGTATCCCCTTCCGAGGATTGATGACTTGTTTGATTAGTTACAAGGTGCTAAGTGCTTCTCAAAGATTGATTTAAGATTAGGGTACCACCAGATACGAGTTCGGGGAGAAACACGTTCCAAAGATAGCTTTTAGAATCAGATATGGACACTTTGAGTTCTTGGTAATGTCTTTTGGATTAACTAATGCCCCAACAGTGTTCATGGACCTGATGAATAGTATATCCAGGCCGTATCTAGACTTGTTTGTGATGTATTTATTGATGATATTTTGGTATATTCACGTTCAAAAACTGAGCATGCAAATCATCTGCGAGCAGTCCTTCATGTTATTCGAGACCAAGAACTTTATGCAAAGTTTTCTAAGTGTGAGTTATGGTTGGACTCTGTAGCTTTCTTAGGCCATATTATATCAGATGCAGGCATTGCGGTTCATACACAAAATATTGAGGCCATAAAGACTTGGCCAAGACCCATGACTCCGACTGAGGTTCGTAGTTTCTTAGGGTTAGCTGGGTACTACAAAGGTTTGTAGAGGGGTTTTCTTCACTTTCAGCCCCATTAACGAAGCTGACTAAAAAAATAGCTAAGTTCCAGTAGACTGAGACTTGCGAGCATAGTTTCCAGGAGCTGAAGGACAGGTTGACATAAACACCAGTTCTAGCATTGCCAGAGGGTTCAGAAAGGCTATGCAGTGTATTGTGATGCTTCTGGTGTTGGGTTAGGATGTGTTCTAATGCAATATGGTAACCTTAACGCATATGCTTCAAGGCAGTTGAGAAAGCATGAGAAAAACTATCCGATTCACGATTTAGAGTTTGCTGCAGTTGTGCACGCGTTAAAGATCTGGAGACATTATTTGTATGGCGTTCATGTTGACATCTTCACAGATCATAAAAGCCTTCAATATATCTTTAGATAGAAGGAGTTAAATTTGCGACAGTGTTGATGGCTTGAGTTACTGAAAGACTACGACGTGGATATTTTATATCATCCAGAAAAGGCAAATATGGTAGCCGATGCTCTCAGTCGGAGATCTATGGGTAGTTTATCCTATTTAGGTATTGCAAAACGTGAGCTAGCGTGAGAGCTTCACCAGTTAGCTAGCTTTGGAGTCAGATTGTTAGAGGCAGAAGATAGTGGGGTAACAATTCGGGACACAACTGTATTATCTCTAGTTGTAGAAGTAAAATCACGGCAACAAGAAGATCCTAGCTTAGAGCAGCTCAGAGCCAAGTCTCAAGATCAGCAGTCTTTAGCATTTGATATAGCAGGAGATGGAGTCCTTAGATATAATGGTCGATTGTGTTTTCTGAATGTTGCAGGGCTTTGACTTCGGATTATGGAAGAGGCACATCATTCCAGTTATTCTATTCACCCTGGTTTGATGAAGATGTACCATGATACTAAGGAGATCTATTGGTGGCACAAGATGAAGAAGGACGTTGCTGAGTTTGTGGCACAGTGTCCTAACTGCCAACAGGTGAAGGTTGAGCACCAAAAGCCCGCTGGGCTAGTTCAGAAGATAGCCATTCCTTTGTGGAAGTGGGAAGCAATTAATATGGATTTTATTAGAGGGTTACCTCTATTGCGTTGCAAGTTTGACTCTATTTGGGTAATTGTTAATAGACTAACAAAATCAGCCCACTTTTTACCAGTCAGGGCTACTTTTACGGCCGAAGACTATGCAGGGCTCTATAGTAGAGAGATTGTTAGGCTACATGGTGTCCCAATATTTATTATCTCTGATAGAGGAGCATAATTTACCGCCAACTTCTGGAAGTCCTTCCATAAAGGACTGGGGACACATGTTAATCTTAGTACAACCTTTCACCCTCAGACAGATGGCCAGATTGAGCGCACAATTTTGACACTTGAGGATATGCTACGGGCGTGCACGCTAGACTTCAAGGAAAGGTGGGATGACCACTTACCTCTTATTGAGTTCGCATACAATAATAGTTATCATTCTAGCATCGGGATGACACCTTATGAGACTTTGTATGGGAAAAAATGTAGGTCCCCCATCGAATGGTTCGAGGTAGGTGATTCAGGGTTGGTTGGATCTGACTTAGTACAACAGACAGTGGAGTAGGTTAAGCTCATTCGAGAGAGGTTACTAACAGTTCAAAGCCAACATAAGTCATACTCAGATGTGTGACGAAGGGACTTAGAGTTTTATGTCGATGACTGGGTATTCTTAAAAGTCTCACTTATGAAGGGTGTTAAGAGATTTAGCAAAAAAAGGCAAGCTTAGTCCAATATTCATTGGGCCATACCGAATCTTTTGGAGGGTAGGACGGGTGCATTATGAGTTAGAATTGCCTTTGAGGCTAGAATCTGTTCATCCAGTTTTCCATGTATCGATGCTACGAAAGTGCGTAGGAGACCCTTCTCGGGTTATCCCGATTGAGGATGTTCATATCACAGAGAAGTTGTCCTATAAGGAAACTCCAATTGCTAAATTAGATCGGCAGGTTCGTAAATTGAGTACCAAAGAGGTGGCTTTGGTTAAAGTATTGTGGAGAAACAAGAATAGAGAAGAGGTGACCTGGGAAGCTGAGGATGACATGAGGTTCAAATATCCTCACTTATTTCATACCCCAGGGTGATGACATATCAATTGATATTAGTGAAGTGAGGTTAGATACCAATCTAATTTTTTTTATATTGTTGCTTATTATTATTGTTGTTGTCGTTGTAAATTTGCTCGCACTGTTATTGTGAAGCTATAGTGCTTAGCTATTTATGTCATCCTGTGAGACGCCTAGGTTAGAATTTTTGTGTTTCATTTTCCTGGATAGTCACATTTACAAGGGATATTTTGCCTAAATTTTTGAAACTCCTAAGGACTTACCCGCATGACTCATATTTTTTCATTCGAGGACGAATGTTTCTAAGGGCGAAAGGATGTAACACCCCAACTTTTTAAAATGTCTAAATTAACTCGTATCTTCGTGGAAAGACAAGGAGGGTGGGTAATAAATTAAGAATGATGTGGTATGTCATATTTTACACCCAAATTTTTTAAGTTAGGTAAGTGGCAAATATCGTAAGTTCCTTTTCAAAGATTTCTCTGAAATTTGGGTCAAATGTCATGGATGTTTTCTCCCAATATATAAAGAGTTACAAGTCCTATCACCCATTAAATTGAAGGCTTACGAGTCTAGTTTGCAACACACAAAACTCCGTATCCAACTGACATCGGAGTAAGAAGTTATGAGGGTTTTACTACGGACTGTCGGGGCAGAATCCGGGTCGGGTCAAAAATGTGGTATGTCGGCTTACTCAACGTTTTAAGCGATGAAAACTTTTCTTTTCACTTTCAAACCAGAAAGAAAGCTTAAGAGAGGGTTCCTATGGAGTTCGTGCATGATGAAGGTTAGTTTTTGACGACTTATACCATTAAAGGTTACCCCCGGGCCTAGAAACGTGATCTCTACACGTGACAATCATTTTCCCCTTCTATTAGCTGCGTTTGGAGCTGATTTTTAAAGATAGAAATTTGTTGTTATTGGTGTTTCTTCAAGGTTTAAACTTGATTAACTAAGGTAATCATCTCATAACTCTTTTATGGTTGTTTTTATGAATTTCTATGGACGTTTTGACAAGTTGGGAAATATGACAAATCTGTCGATTTAAGATTAATTATGAGTTGTTTATAGGTGCGTACCAGCTGTGTATATATAGTGTTTGTGAAGCTTAGGACATAAGGAACAACTTTCGTGAGGAACTACGGTATTTCGAGCGTTCATTGGAAAAGTATGTTAAGGTTATTCCCTTCGTTCGACATGTTTCCTTAGAGCTTGGGAGTGATATAATAGGGTAGTTAATGTTGGTGATCTTGTAGTTGTAATTGTGAGTGGTTGGATGATTGAGTGGTTATAAACCCTCATTTTAGGGACTCATAATCTGTTAATGACCCTAAGTTAGGAACGACTTGGAGATTATTCATATATATTGTGTATAGCTAAATTGCTCGCGTTTAGCCTATTCAATTGTTTGTTGTCGCCCTTGGGGCTATTGTGGTTAGTTGTTGAGCTATGAACTGCCTATGGGGGCTATGATGTTGTCTAATAGGACTATGTTATTTCTAAAGAGGGCTATGTGTTGCCCATGGGGATATATTGATGCCAAAGAGTGTTATGTGTTGCCTACGGGGCTATTTTGACACCAAAAAAGGCTATATGTTGCCTACAGGGCTATGTTGATGCAAAAGAGGGTTATGTGCAGCCCACAAAGCTATGATGTTGCCTAAGAGGGCTATGTGCTGCCTACGAGGCAATATCGTTACCAAAAAGGGCTATGTGACTTCTTCCAAAGACAAGAGGCTACCGATAGGGGTATCTAGATTGATTTGGTACCTTCTGGGCTTATGGGGGCCTAGATAGGTAGTATGTTGTTTGTACCTGCCGAGCTTATGGGGGCTTGGTTAGGTTGATGTTTGATCATTTTTGTATTTTTAGATTCAGTAGTGGGTTAGCATGCTTATCTAAAAAATTTATTTCCTTATATTATTGTTTTTGGTATATTATGATACTTGCTCATTTAGTCTATAGCCTTTCATACTCTATACATCATTTTGTATTGATGCCCCATTGCCTTGGGGGTACTGCATTCATGCATGTAGGTCCCGATTGACGACCCAATAGACCTCCTCAGTAGCAGGATTGACTTCTATCCGATTGGCTAGCCCCTTTCCTCCAGAGCTACCAGAGTTGGGAGGTTTGTTAGTTTTTGTTGTATATAACTTTATGGGTAGGCTGGGGGCCTGTCCCGCCAATCTTTACTACTCTTAGAGGCTTGCAGACGCGTGTGGGGTGTATAACTACGTTATGGCCATACTGGCCTAGTTTGTTGGTTTGTTGAAGTTTGTGAACTGTTTGATGTATTGTCTTGATATATACCTGCTTTCAGTTTTGGTATAGATATCATGGTGGCCTCGACGGCCCAATCAGGAATTCTGTGCTAGTTGCTATTTATTTATATGAACTCTTGGGAGTAGTTGTTTCTTTTATAGATCAGTTGACAGAGTCTTGCCGACCGAGGGCTTAGTTTTAAGCTGAGATATACTTGTTTGTTTTCTTGATTGCGTGTGGCTGTCATGCGCTAGTAGCAAATGGTTCAGCAGAGTCGGCTCGGGACATGAGTTTTGGCATTAGGAGCCAGTTGTGCCCCTTGAGTTTGGGGCATGACATTATTTAATTGATAAATTAATATTTATTAATTTAAAGAATGGTTTGAGATATAATGAAGGTTAATTTTGATTATATCAAAATCATTGTTCTTACTAATTTATGTATCATATTTATTGATTTCACATTAAAAAATATTATAATAAAGTACAACGAATACATCAAAATTATTGTATCTTATTAATTTCAACCTTGTGATGCTGGGATAATAAGAGCTTTCAAGATGTATTATCGTAACAGATTTTATCGTAGGATATTAGAAGGCTATGAAGTGGGACAAATTGATCCTGCAAAGATTATTGTTTTGGATGCTATTAATTTTGCAATCCCTGCTTGGACAACAAATGTTCAGCAGAGACAATACCAAATTGTTTTTGACATTGTAAAATTCGTTCGATGGATGCAATCTTAGAGAATTTGAATGAACCCACTTGTGAAAACGTCATTCATGAACTTGAGGTCATGATTAATGATCTCGGTTACCACAATAAAATGGATGTCAATAACCTGTTGGATTATCCGGGTGAAAGTGATACATGTTCAGAGCTCCAGAGCTTAGGAGAAATTATGGATACCATCCGGAAAAGCAATGTTGATGATGAAGTTGAAGATGATACTAGACCTTTAGAACCAGTTATGCGTAAGGAAACACTTATCGCATCTAGAACTCTTCACAATTTTATGGTGCAGTTCGAAAAGACAACACCAGAACTCTTGGATGCAATAAGAAAAGTTAGAGATGAGCTTCAACTAAATGTAAATTTTAATAAAAAAGAGAACACAATATAGAATCATATTTCACTAAATTGTCTTAGATATATTTGTACTTTTAAAGAATTATTAATTTATGATATTAATGGGACAATATATTTATATAGGGGTCTTCTGGAAATATATTATCTTATTATCTTATCGAAATTGATGATTTTTTCCATTGGCCTAAGTCGAGATCGGAGGAAAATATTATTTTAGAGAGATTATTAATTTATCGAGTATTAATTTATAGAGGTTTTACTGTATTATTATTATTTTATTTGGTGTGGCCCATTTTATTTTTTTCTTTTTATTTTACTTCTTTTTCCCCATTATTATTAGCAATAAACTAACCCTTTATTAAATCTGAAAATTATATCACTCATACTCACAAGTCATAAATTATTTATAAAAGTTACAAAAACGTTTAAACTTAGAAAAATGGGAAAAATATATAAAATGACTAAGAGGGTCGTTACAGATTGAGTATGCGATTTTTATTTGTTTGAGATTGTGAATGAACTGAAGGTTCAAGAAAGGGAAAGGCTCTATTGGGGATAGGTGGCATTCGAGATTTTTAGTTGAGGTAGGTTGTGGCTAATTGGAGTTAGACTTAACTTCATGTATGCTCTTGAGTTGATTACTTGTTGATTGATCTTTAGACCTTCTTGATTAATAATGTGAATTTGGCTGCTAAAAATTCATAGTTGGATCGGGTACCACACCAGTGCATATGCTATACAATCTATATGCATGTTATAATATTACAAAGGGTCGAGCACCATGCTAGTGCATATATGAACGGATTGGAGGGTCAGGTACCATACTTCTACTGTACATGGATGAAGATGGTCCCCATCATGATAGCACATATATAATTTAACATCCAAATCTAAATTTTGAACATATCTGCTATATATCATAAATTAAAGAACCAACCTCAACCATCAATTTGTCAAAAGAATAACAAATCTAAAAAACTCATTTTTGCAATAATGGTGATTTGTCATTGTTTTCAAAATCTATTTGATTCAAACTAACTTTTTGTTATTCAATTTGTCAAAAGAATAACAAATCTAAAAAACTCATTTTTGCAATAATGGTGATTTGTCATTGTTTTCAAAATCTATTTGATTTAAACTCACTTTTTTATTTGAAATATTTTCAAAGCATTATATATTAATTGATATAAATTCAAAAAATATTATTGTACTACAATTAAGAAAATAAAGAAGCAAACCAAGAAGCGGAAAAAAGAGAAAATTTTATGAAAGGATGAATCCATCGGTGGGCTCCTAAAGTTGACTAAATTTCACTTGGACGCTTCAACTGAACTTTGTTCTTTTTTAGATACCTTATGTAGGATTGTGTTGTGTCATTTTGATACTTTTTTGACAATCACCCAGTGTTAAAGTCATGAATTAAATGAGGATATATATATATATATATATATAAAGTAATTCTCAAATACCAATAAAACTTGTTATGCTTACAAAGATATGATTGTGAATCCCTTAAAATTATAGGACCTCTAATACATCAGGAAACTTGCGGATTCATAGCTTACAGATTGCAAATGATACATTACTTAATGAGAGAGATGTATTCGAGAGGGGGATGCATCTGAGAGGGGATAGAGATGTATCCAAGAGAGGATAACAATGTATCTGAGAAGGGATTTTTGAAAAAAATTTAAATCGTAGAAAAATTTAGAGATTATAGTATCTTAAATTGTCTATTTAAGTAATTTTTTCAAATTCTTTTAGGAAGCTAAAGCACAAAAAGGGACAGCCTTCGCCATTTTGAAATTAATGATGCGTACTTCCTCCTTTCACTTTTTTTTTTTAAAAAAATAAATAAATATAGATTTTATTTTTATTTTTTAGTATATTAAGAGGAAAATTTATTGTCTTTGTATTAAATTATTTATCCATTTTACTCGTCTCTTAAAAAATTATAACTATAAAAATTATTTTTACTAATTTATCTCTTAACTTTTTTTTGATACACTTTATTTATTTACTTATTCATCGATATCACGATTAACAATAAAGATTATTATTTTTTGAACTTTATAATATTTATACTTTTAAAAAGAATTAACTTTAAAGATAAATTGGAATACTTTTTTAATTAATTCTATCTTGATTTTGTAGATTGATAAGTAATTTGAAATAAATATTTTTATTAATGTGGGATGAAGGGAGTACGTATATTATTTTTTTAAGTTTTACTCTTGACATTTATTATTTATTCTTCAAATCATTTCTCAGTTTCTTAGACTATATATAAGTTAATATGAATATTATGATAAATATATATTTTATTTGTTATTTTTTAGTAGTTTGAGCTTGGGACTTCCATGTTAGAGGTCTCAAGTTCGAAATCCGTTGGCAAAGAAAGCAAGGGGTTTGTCTTATGGGTCGAGCTCGTCGCACCAGTCTTGCTTAGTGCGGGTTATCTCTCTTGTGTGGTTTGCGAGCTATTGCATAGGAGCGGGGATTTTACCCTGTGCGCATCAAAAGGATAGCGGGTGCGAGTTTCCCTTGTCATAAAAAAATAAAATTGTAAAATACATCGTAAATAAAAGTGAACAGGAAGTAATATATAATACACGAACTTATAAACTATCGGTAGTTGTTCGAATTCAAGCATGTGTCCTCCTACATGTTAACAAAGATTATTCTGAAAAGATTGAAATAATTTTTATGGCCAAAGAGATTTTAAATAGTCGTGGAAGTTTCAATCATGGTCTCTTAGTCGTAGAGTTGCTTTTGCAAGGACCAATAATTTTTTTGAATAACTTACAAAAATCCACTAGTTTAGAAGTTAATTATTTAGATACAAATTAGTATTCAATATTATGAATCTTACTAGATTTTAGTGTGTCCGAATACGTCCAGACACATGTATCTCGAGATATATGAAGTCAAATAATTGTCCTAGATACACTATGTCAAAATGGATAAACATGTGGATACATAAGACAAATTTCGCTCGCCTTCCTCCCATTTCGCTCATCACTCTCATATCTTGTTTGCGTGTCTGGTATTTCAGATACATGTGAATCACACTAGATATATGCATATAGTTTGTTCACATTAATAAAAATAGTTATCTCAAATTAATTATCAATTTATGAAATAAAGAGAAATTAATTATAATGTTTTCAACTTCCCTTACAATTAATTCTTTTTTAAAAGTGTAAACAAGTTTATGAAGTTTTAGATAAAAAAATATTATGGCGTAAAGTAGTAAAAATTATCATTTTTATTTCGGATTACTTAGCATCGTATCAAAGAAAAATAGACAACTAATATGAATTAGAAAAAAAAAATTATATTGTGAAGACAAGTGTCAATTAACGTACAATTCAAGTTTGAAAATTATTTTAATGAAGAATTTTCAAAAGAAATAAGAAACTCAATTCAAATTTTTTTTGCATCAATCATTTGAATTCAAATTCAAGTTAAATTGTTCAACTTTAGTGAAACTATACTTTCCCATTGTTTGGTTATTTCAATTTCAATTTCAATTTAAA